>PVLD010000043.1:203486-464533 GCA_004027595.1 Dinomys branickii | reverse complement strand
AAAAAGAATAATGAACGCAAGTCATTTGCAGGAAAACGGATGCACCTTTTTCAAAATCAATCAGACACACAAACTTAACTAGCACATGGTTTCTCCTATATAAGAAACCCACAATAGAAAGAGCAAAATAAAAGATACATAATAGGAAGTATGGAGTGAGATTTTGTTGAAATGGAAAGAGGATCAAGAAATAGAGAGAGCTGGGCATGGTGGCACATACCTGTAATCACAGCACTTAGGAGGCTGAGGCAGGATGATCATTGCGAGTTCGAGGCCAGCCTGGGCTACAAAGTGAGCTCAAGGCTGGCCTGAGCTGCATAGTGAGACTCTGTCTGAAAAAGACAAAACAGAAAGAAAGAAATAGAGTGGGGAGACAAAGATATATTATGTACATGAATCAACTCCCCCAAAGGAATGTAATCATCATGTAATACAAACATGTACTAATAAAAACATTGAAAAATAAAGTATCAGACAAGGACCTCCAGGCTGTGGTTAGACTGTAACCACTTCTGCTCTCCTGGAAGAAATACCATGGCATTCACTGCAGATGAAATTCTATCATATTTTCTGTGCTGGACAAGAAATCTATAGGTTATGTTCCCTGTCCTTTCCTTCTCCTGTTTGCTTTCTTAAAGGATTTCCTACCCATTTGCCTGGGAGTCCGGGACACTGCTGCACATCAGGAATTGTCCTTCTCTTGGCTTTTATGGGACATTTCCATGAAACAATACTCCTCAATCTTCACTTACCATGCTTCGTCACCACAAAAGTATGTGTAACAGGGTCTGACATAATCAAGCATGGCCATATAAAATGACAAAAGAAATATCCTTTTCAAGATGAAAGATGCAAATATCTTTTGAGGAGACTCTTCCCCCAAAACTTTCAACTGTGGGAGTTTTTCATGTGGCCCCTCACATTTGAACATGTCCTTTTTTACTCTCAAAAGGAAGAGACCAGGAGGAAAGATAGTGAGTACTTTCGGATCCTCTTCACAATCAACCCCATATGAAGATACCTTCCAGCGCCCACTTAAGTAGCCAGCAACCCTGGTGGCCCATTTCTGCTTCTCTATCTTTTGAGTATGTGCCAGTGGACTTGCCCCCACATTTCTGTAGCTATATGTGGCCACCTGACGTTTTAGTCCAATGAAAAATAAGAAGTATGTCATGTCTACATAGAAAGAAACTTTAAGAACCAACATAGAGCTCACTGTGCTGGGAATATGTCACTTCAGTAGACTTTCTAAGATGTAAAACAGTTCTGAGATATCTAGGAATGACATTGTTGGAAAAGTTTTCCAAGCTACTGTGCCTAAGTTTCCTAGAAGTACCCAGGTCCTGTCATTCAGCCAGGTTGTTTAACCCTTCCCTCCAGTGCATGAACTGTACATGATCCTGCTAGTAAATTTCTTCATTCATTCATTCATTCATTCACAAGCTGTGAACCTTAACTGATTCAGAAACAAGGCCCACTTTGCCCAGAGATAATATAGGATCAGGATTATCTGAAGATACGCTGCCGGCCAGGAAAGCCTCTCTTTCAAGGCAGTGAAAGGGAAAAAAACGAGATTTCAGAACAACCAGTCTCTGCAAAGGCCTTGAAGACATAGCAGCCTGGTTCATAGCTATGAAATCTCACCAAATCATGATGCCAAGTGCTGAAAAAAATCTGTTAGTGACACACAGATAAAATATTCATCTCTACAGTGGTGAAGTTTATGGCCATTATACAGTCTGTATAACTAGCTTCTAGTTCTAAAAGTAAATATAGTTTCATTTTTTCTTATTCTGTACCATTCAACAATACTAAGATCTTTTTAAATATTTTTTTATTTTAAAGAGAATTTTTAAAAAAACAGTAAAAACAACACAGAATTTCAAAACAAGATCATAGGAAATTAGCAATAGTTATTATGTTGCATGTTGTTATCTTCAAAGTAGTTGCTCAGATTACCAGATGTAGATATGTAACAGTGATCAAACAACGTAAACGTTAATTGTTCCTTTCAATGAACTAATACAAAGTAGTAGTACAAATATCTTAGCTATCTTGAATATATATATATTCCTTCCTTCTTTTCTCCTTTCTCCCATCCTAGTTCTTTCCTTTTTGAGAAGTTTCTTTCCCTTTCACAATATCTATGGTACCTTTTGGATCTTATTTATTCTTTCAGTTTCTTACATTATATGCAAGTCTAATTTATTTCACTTATGAGTATGGTCTCTAGTTGCATCCATTTTCCTATGAAAGCCTCGAGTTTATCTTTCTTTAAAGCTGAGTAATACTCCATTGTATACAAATACCACATCTTTTTTATCCATTCCTCAGTTGATGGGCATTTGGGTTGTTTCCAAGATTTAGCTATTATAAATTGTGCTGTTATAAACATGGGTGCACATATATCACTGTGGTATGATGTTTTTAATCCTTCTGGAAAAATACCCAGAAGGAGAGTAGCTGGGCTGAATGGGAACTCTAATCCTAGTTTTTTTAGGATTCTCTGCACTGATTCCCACAGTGGTTGCACCAGTCTACACTCCCACCAACAGTGGAAAAGGGTTCCTTTCTCCCCCACAGCCCTATCAACATTTGAACAAATAGACATAGTAGACCATTACAGAGTGTTCCATCCAAAGACATCAGAAAACACATTCTTGCCGAGCATGGTGGTGCACACCTGTAATCCCAGCACTCTGGAGGCTGACGCAGAAGGATCATTGTGAGTTCGAGACCAGCCTGGGCTACAAAGTGAGATCAAGGCCAGCCTGAACTCAAAAGCGAGACCCTGTCTCAAAAAGACAAAAAAAAAAACCAAAAAAAAAGACTGCACATTCTTCTCAGCTGCACATGGGTCAGTCTCCAAAAATAAACCATATACTAGCACATAGAACATGTTTAAGTAAAGGCAAAAAAATTGAAATTATGCAAAGTATATTATCTAATCATTGTACATTGAAATTGAAAATTACTGACAAATTGCAAAAACTCCATAAGCACATGGAAATTAAATAACACTCTCCTGAACAACCAATGAGTAAAAGATCAAATTAAAGAAGAAATTAAATAATATTTACAATCAAACAAAAATGTAGACACAACTTACTGGAACCTGCGGGGTGCAATGAAAGCAGTCCTAAGAGGGAAATTTACAGCAGTGAATTCCCACATCAGGAAAACAGAACAAGCACAAATAAACAACATTATGCTCTACCTCAGACTTCTAGAAAAAGAAGAGTGAGTCAAGCCCAAAGCCCAAAAAAGGGAGGAAATTATATAGATCAGAGCAAAAATTGATGCAATGGAGACTAAGAAAACAATACAAAGAATTAATGAATTGAAGAGTTGGTTCTTTGAAAGAATAAATAAAATTGATAAACCTCTAGCCAGCCTTACCAGAAAAATGAAAGAAAAAGCTCAAATTCCAGCAATAAGGAATGAAAAGGGAGAAATCACTACATATCCTATAGAAATTCAGAAGATCATCAATACCTACTTTGAAAATCTTTACTTTCACAGCAAAACACAAAAGAAATGGACAGATTCCTAGATATGTATGAATTACCAAAGCTGAATCAAGAAGATATAAAAATTGTGACTAACTCAATATCAGTCAATGAAATTGAAAATGTAACTAAAAGCTTAACAACACAGAAAAGCCCAGGTCCTGATGGATTCACAGCTGAATTCTAAAAGAAACTTAGAGAATATTTAATGCCAATTTTTCTCAAACTCTTCAGTGAAATTGAAAGGGAAGCAATTCTCCTGAGCTCATTCATGGAGGCAAGTACTACCCTGAAACCAAACCAGAGAAAGACCCAACCAAAAAAGAGAACTACAGGCCCATCTCCCTCACAAACACAGACGCAAAAATTCTCAATAAAATACTAGCAAATAGAATGCAGCAAATCATCAAGAAGATTATACACGACAACCATATGGGACTGATCCCAAGAATGCAGGAATGGTTCAATAGATACAAATCAACAAATGTAAAACACCATATCAACAGAGCCAGAAACAAATATCACATGATCATCTCAATAGATGCAGAAAAAGCTTCTGACAAAGTCCAACACTCATTCATGAAAAAACCCTTCAGAAAATCAGAATACATGGTCTTTACCTCAATCTGATCAAAGCCATCAGCCAACAGCCAACATCATACTAAATGGAGAAAAACTGAAAGCTTTCACTTTAAAATCAGGAACAAGACAAGGATGTCCACTGTTACCACTCCTATACAATATAGTTCTGGAAACATTAGCCAGAGCAATTAGACAAGAGAGAGAAATAAAAAGAACAAGGATTGGAAAGGAAGAAGGGAAATTATCATTATTCAAAGATGACCTGATACTTTACATGTAAGACCCAAAAACTCCACCAAAAGACTCCTAGAATTAATAAACAAATTCAGTAGTGTAGCTGGATACAAAGTCAGCAATCAAAAATCAATAGCATTTCTGTACCCAAACAACAAGTACACTGAGAGAAATTAGCAAAACCACACCTTTCACAATAGCATCCAAAAAAAATGGAAATAATTAAAAATCAATCTAACAAAGGAAATAAAAGAGCTATACAGTGAAAATTAAAGTACTGTGGAAAAAAAGAGATCAAAGAGGACTTCAGAAAATGGAAAGATAGGGCTGGGAATATAGCTCAGTGGAATAAGTGCTTGCCTGGCAAGCGCAGGGTCCTGAGTTCGATCCCCAGTACCGCAAAAAAAAAAAAAAGGAAAGATATTCCTGGCTCATGGATAGGAAGAACCAACATTGTGAAAACAGCCATATTCCCAAAACTGTGACAAAGTCAATGCGATCCTGATTGAAATACCATTAGCATACCTCACAGATCTACAGAAAACATTCCTAAAATTCATCTGGAACCAGAAGAAATCTAGAATGGCAAAAGCAAGCCCAGACAACAAAGGAAAGGCAGGAGGCATCACAATCCCTGAGTTGAAATTATACTGCAAAGCTACTGTAATACATGCCTGTAATCCCAGCATTCGGGAGGCTGAGGCAGGGGAATCGTTGTGAGTTTGAGACCAGCTTGGGCTACAAAATGAGTCCCAGGCCAGCCTGAACTGAATAGCAAGACCTTATCTCAAAAAGACAAAAAAAGACAAAAAAAAAAAAAAAAAAAAAAAAAAAAAAAAAAAAAAAAAAAAAAAAAAAAAAAAAAAGCTACTGTGATAAAATCAGCATGGTACTGGCAAAAAAAAAAAAAAAAAAAACCAGACCTGAGACCTGAGGATCAATGGAACAGACTAGAAAATGCAGACACAACTACAAACACACTCAGCCACTTTATCTTTCACAAAGTGGCCAAACAGATTCACTCGGAGAAAGATAGCCTCTTTAATGAATGGTGCCATTTTTTCAACTGGCTTTCCACATGCTGAAGACTAAAATTAGAACCATGTCTATCAGCATGCACCAAAGTCAAAATGGATCAAAGATCTAAATATTAAAACAGAAACACTAAGTCTACTGGAGGAGCAAATTGGTTAGAATTTCAAAGACATAGGGGTTGGAAGAGAGTTCATGAACAAAACCCAAACTGCATGGGAAATACTTCAAAGAATCAACAACTGGGATCTCATCTTATTGAAATTTTTGCACATCAGAAGAAATCACCAACAGAGAAAAAAGAAAACCCACAAATTGGGATAAAATTTTAGCCGACTGTCCCTCATACAAAGGACTTCTATCTAGAACATTTAAAAAATCAGACCCCCAAAATTCAAAGTCCCAATCCAAAATCAGCCATCGGAGATGAACACACACTTCTCAGATGAAGAAATACAGAAACCAAATAACTATATGAAAAAATGTTCAAAATCATTGGTCACTGGAGAGATGCAAACACTGAGATTCTATCTCACCGTAGAGAGAATGGCCATCAAGAAGTCAACCAATAACCAATGCAGGAGAGGCTGTGGGCAAAAGGAACACTTTGGTTCCTTTTGGGTGGGAGCGTAGACTGGTACAACCACTATGGAAAGCAGTGTGTGGAGATTCCTCAGAAAACTAGAATTAGAGGTCCCATTCAACCCAGCTATTCCCCTTCTGGGTATTTTTCCAGAAGAATTACAAACATCACAGCAATATATATGCTCTCATGTTTATAGCAGCGCAATTTCTCATAGCTAAATCTTGGAAACAATTCAAATGTCCATCAACCGAGGAGTGAATAAAAAAGATGTGGTATTTTTAGACAATGGAGTATTAGCTATAAAAAAAGATAGACTCAAGGATTTTTTAGGAAAATGGACACAACTAAAGACCATACTCATAAGTGAAATGAAACAGACCTGCATGTGTAAACATCATATTGTCTCCCCAGTGTAAGAACCTGAAAAAGTAAATAAAACCCAAAAAGCACAGCAAGTATTATGAAAGGGAAAGAAGTTGCTCAAAAGAAATGAACAACTGGGATGAGAGAAAGGAGAGAAGAAAGAAAGAAAGAAAGAAAGAAAGAAAGAAAGAAAGAAAGAAAGAAAGAAAGAAAGAAAGAAAGATGGATATACATGCATAGCTGGGATAATTGTACTGCTGATGTCTATTGGTTTATTAAAAAGAATGGTTAATGCTTAAATTTTTCTTTTTCTGGCCAATTTTGCATTAAAGCTGGTAATTTCAACAACGAATTCGAACACAATAATATGTACTATAACAAGCATTGCTGAATTCCTACTGTCTTGATTAGTGAAACTCTATCATTTCTAATGTTTTAAAATTATTTTTTATTCTCTTTAATTGTTTCATCAATCTTGCATTCTTATGTCTGGTAATCTGAGCAATTTCACTGAAGATAATATGTAATATAACAGCCATCGTTAACTTTGTATCTCCTTGTTTTGAAATTCTGTATCATTTTTATTGTTTTTGTGTTGTTTGGTTTTTGTCTTGGCTGTTGTTATTTTGTATTCTTTTCTCTTTAAAATAAAAAAACAAATACTGATGAACAACTTTGTTGTTCATCATTTCCATTTCTTTTACCTTCTCAAAGTAAATGGTTCATTTCTATTGATTGTGACGGTTGGTTTTTGTCTCTTTTATATGTTTGGGACTTCTAAAAATAACCTCACCAAGCAGCACTGATACATATTTTGAATTACCAAGGGGGCTCAAGATGTGGTGGTGTCCTTTGGAGTGTGTCTTGAAGAACTGATCCAGGCTTGAGGTCACATATAGACTCTCATATAGTCTTTCTTCTTCTACATCTTGGGCAAGGAGAGACGAACAGAAAGGGAAGGGAGGAAGGAAGGAAGGAAGGAAGGAAGGAAGGAAGGAAGGAAGGAAGGGAGGGAGGGAGGGAGGGAGGGAGGGAGGGAGGGAGGGAGAGAGATGAAAGTCTCATCTGGTGGTGAAAGTAGCTAGTGATTCTGAAGATGCAAGCTGGAGAAGGACAGAGGGAGGTGATCGTTCAGCCTCTGGGCAGGCACTGAGTAAGGGGCAGATTTGCCTTTGTATCAGGCAAGGTCCAGCAGGGAATGTAGGGACGACGCCTCCATAGGTCTTCTAGCCAGCCTGGACTAGGAGTTAAAAGCAAACTTTACTAGAGAGATACTCCTGGGAAGCAAGTCAAACATAGGGGTAAAAAAGAGGGAAAATAAAACAGACAAACAAAGGCACCAAGTCACCTTGGGACTTGCACCAGAAGACCAAATAGAAGAATGATGGGCAGGACACGGAGAGAAAGTCAGAGGCACAAACACGCTAAGCTGCCCCCATCCCCAATAAAATACAGGGCAATGGGGTTGCTGACTAACTTCAGGGTGGTGTGTACTCACACCCATGCACTAACATACACACTCATATTCATGTGTGTTCACGCTAGAGTCACTATATTAATCACTCTAGGATCACTACAGGGTACAAGAGATATCCACACACCCCCTTCTAAATCTGAGCTAACCGAGAATAAGGTATCCCCTTTTCAACTAGCTGCCCACCCCAAAGATAAGGCCTTAAAGGGCCCATCAAGGACAAGTAAACAGACAGAAAGAAGCTGCACATGGACCACTGGAAGAAATGACATTAGGCAGAGCTGCCAAAGACTGATCCAGTTATGGCAAGTTCTGGGTGTGTCGGGGGGAAAGAGTCACTCAATCCCCTCCTCCCCATACAAATGCTAAGAACAGAGTCCATAGGTCTATCGTTCGGCAGCCCACTGCCCTGGTTCTTTCTTATCAAGGCGCTATTTATCTTCTTTCTCCCTCCTCTCCCTCCCTCCTCTTTACAAATAGAGTGTCTTCTTTTGTTTATCCTTTGTCCTAATTTATTATTGGGGTGAGTTAGGATCCCAGTTGCTGCTTGGACCATGGAGCAGTAAAGCTCACCCCCCAGGTGCAACAGAAAAAGTTCATTTCCAGTGGTCCAAATGAGGAGGATACAGTGTAGGGACATTCACCAAGAGAACGGCAGGAGGTGTGAAAACATATAAAGAAAAGTAACGGTGAGGAGCTGTTCTTTGCTTATTGCAAAAGGGTCGTGGGGAGAAAACAAGAATTGCTAGAGCTCAGGAGAAATATCACCAGCTAATGTGGGTTCTCAGTGGGGGAGACAGAGATCAGACACGGGGTGATTCTTGAGCCTTGTGCAGACTGTCAGCATTCTGCACTTTCTTCTTTAGGGTCCTCTAATGTAACCTGCAGACTGAGGGCTCTTGCTCAACTCACGTAGAAGTCACAAACTGGCGGAGTGTGGCTCTTTCAGTGTTAACAACACAACACTGAGGTTTGGTTGCCAGTGGCTAGCAGCTCTTTCAGCAGGCTTCTGGAACTGTCTGCCCTCAAGATGGTGGCTCCTGGTCATTCTCTATTGTTCTTCTCTGCTGTTCTCTGCTGCCAGCTGCCTTCCGTGTTCCTAGTCTCGATTGCTAGCCTCTCTCTGCATTAGTGGCCTGTGGTGTTAGGTCCACCTGTTGGCCACTTCACAGGCCAGCAGCCTTTGTTATTCGCAGCTGTTAGTGTGCCAGCTCAGAATGTGCTATTCAAGACAGAAATCACAAATAGGCAAAAAATATGCCACCTGCAAGAGCTGTTATTAGCAGTTATGCTGCAGCAAAGGGGGAACAACACACAGGCTGAACCCACTCAGGGTGTGGGGAGATTGCTTTAAAGGGACAAAAGTGGGCTCGTGCAAAAACAGTGTTAGACTTTCTGTTTGATCATTGTCTTACTTTTCTCTTGTTGCTGAGACAAATACTGGATGTTCAAAGTTAAAGGGGAAAAAGTTTATTTAGCTCACAATCTGTAGAGATTTCAGCTCATAATTGGCTGGTTCCAAGGCAGGGTAGCTGGGCAGAGGGGCTAAGCAGGAAAGAACCAGTTCATGGAAAGCAGAAGACAGCAAAAGCAAGGAAGGGTGAAGGCAAGTCTCTTTCTATCCCTTATATTTTATCCAGGCTACCAGGGTTACCAAACTGATCAGTAGACAGATTTAGGCGTGCCCCACCTTAATCCTAGCACCCTTAATCCTAGCATCGCACCATGAATCACACTCTAAACCCAGCCACCTCTGAGAAAGGCCACCTATGACTGCATGAGGCTTTGTGGGGACAACTAGACACAAGCCATACCAGTTGTGCTCAGGAGAGGAGCCCTGTGTGGACCTGAATGAGGAATGTTGCAGAAGGGCAGAATCACCCAGAGAGGATACAGGACCAAGGAGTCTGGCACAGGCCCACATTCAAAGCCTACTGCAGCCAAAGCAAAAGTCTCTATGGTGCCGTGGGCCATGGGGCACTGGTATAGCAGGGCTGACTGCAAAGTGTTGGGGGCAGCTGCAGAGGAAAATTAATAAATACCACTTGGGGAGCACTTATTGGTCCTTGTCTTCTCTGACCTCCCTCATTCAGCTTTGGAAATGAACATTCCAACATTCATTCATTCTCCACCAGCCTGGGATATGAGTATAGGGTCCTGGCTCTGCCGCCTGCTGTCACCGTCAGCCGATGTCTTAGCTCAGGTGTGATGAGGTGCGCAGAGCAGTCACTAGGGTCGTCCAGACCTACCAGCGCCCCATGTCCCTGGTGGGCAGACCTGGAGCAAGGCCACATGGGGGCACTTGTAAGCACATGCAGTTCCTCTGGATTGTTCCCTTTGCCCCTGCCCACCTTGCTTCAGAACATTGAAGAAGGCTTACTTGGCTTCCGTTTGGCCGCCCTTGCCTCCATTTGGGTCTAGTGCACAGTCTGACAACTGGAACAGAAGAACCCAGCCTGGCATGGACTTTGGCTTAGGTGCTGCTGCTTCTCGTCCTCAGCAGGGACTAAGGAGTGGCTCTGTGTGCAGTGAATCCCAGGACTGGCCACCTGGCCCCTGGCTCCTGCTGCATTTTCCCACTTTCTCTTCAGGACCACTAAATGCTGAAACGTGGATGCGTACGGAAACAAAGGCAATTCATGATGTTCAAAAAAGAAAAGAAAAGCAATATGGGGGAAGGAAGTAGGGTGGTGAGGAAAGCTACCCTGAAAGCTACTGTGTGGGCGTGTGCAACTTGTCATCTGTGTCATCTCTGGAATTGCCGAAGGTCACTGGATTCATTCTATTTCATATTTCTGGAGTAACCCACCTCTCGTCATGACTGGGTACTATTTAGATTTCAGATATACGTCAATTTGATTCATTCCCTAAGACTTAGACTTCATTACTAGCAAAATTAACATAAGAGGGCAATCGAAGTCCACACCCTGTGATTGAGGGTGGAATGATTTTTATCATTCTTTCTTTTACCATATCATAAAAAAAAATTGTAACGTTTGGGATATGAAAGTGAAAAACTTTTCATGGGCACGGGGTGTATGTTGATTTAAGAAACACTGGTGACTTGGTTCAATCTTGCAGATTTGCCAAATTGGCCTGAGAATTTCTCAAGTTGTCTGGAATTGTGCCTGGCCTAATTGAAAGTATTTTTGTACCTTATATATGTGCACGTCAAGGAAAAGAATACTGCTTCACTAACCTGCTATCAAACAAAGATCCTTTTCTGCTCAGATGGTGTTCATTCTGGGAAAGGGAAAATGAAAATTGGTATTTATTGAGTGTCTACCAAGTGTTCCTTGAGAAATTACTTTTATTGAGCATCAACCAAGTAAATATTTACTGAGTGTCTACAAAGTATCTCCTGAGAGAGAGAAACAAAGTCCATCAGCTAAGCTGGGGGGCTCATGTTGTGAAAGTCAGATCTTAAACGTCCCCTGAAAGCCATGTTCTAAAGACTTTTTCATCAGCCGGGTGTGCTATGGGGAGGTGGTGGGACATTTAGGAAAGGGAACCAAGTGGGAGAGGCCTGGGGTAGTGGGGACTTGCCCTTGAAGGGGATATAGAGATCCTATTCCATGGTTCTGTCTCCTGGCCACCATGAGGTTAGCATCCTCCTCTGCCAGCCCTTCCCACCATGATATTCAGCCTTCACAGGCCTACAGTGACAAGGCCAAGTGACCATAAACCGAAACCTCTGCATACATCTTTCTTTCTGTTTTTGTTAACAAATAAATTCCTTTTAATTTATATTGAGATTTTACTTTTTATTAGTGCATATTTGCAGTTCATAATGGTTACCTTTCTGGTAGGGAATTGGTACATGTACATAACATATCAATCTTTAAATCTTTCTTATTAGTTGGTTACCTTAGGTATTTTGTCACAGTGGCAGAATGCTGACTAACACGTTCATATAGAGATGCAAGCCAAAACCATCTTGTGGAATTGGCTTGTGATATGCTAACTAATAATCAACTGGAGAGTCAAGTGTCAAAGAGAAATAAGAGATGGAACAGACATACAAAAATATGCAGAACTGAGCTACTATGTAAGTCTAGAAAGGTATTTCCTGCAATTAAGATCCATGAGTGTCCCTGGAATCTTTACATGAATCCATCTTGACTTAAGTTACCTTTGGGATATTTCCGTTTCTTCCTACTCAGTGTTTTCTGAGATAATGAAATGATACACATTTTTTAAAACAACTTTACTGGTAATTTTACCCATGATATGGGATGTGAGTTTATTCTTGAAAGCACTACATTTGTATGAGAAAATTGTGTAACATTTTAGGAACAGATAAAGCTTTCCATGTAATTGGATTTTCAGTGAGCCTTCTTTCATTCTGTGCAACTAACCTAATTTTCCATAGTTTTCACATGTTAATAGTGTATAAAGTTCAAGAGTGAAATATGTACCAGATTCCATGTAGGCAGTTACAGATAGCACTGCTTTAAATATTCTTGACATATACAAGCATTTCTGCTGGGCATACTCCAAGACAAGGTGTGCTGGGTTACTGGTGACCCATATATCAGCAACTGGAATGATAGAAAATGAGGAAAGTGCCCCTTTTATGGTAAAGAAAGCATGTTGTTAGCATTCCAAGCCTTGCTGAGCCCTTAGGAGAGGCACATAGCTAACAGAAGAGAGGATGTAGGCAACTTGACCAGGGGGAGAGAGTCCACAATCCCAGAACTGAGCTCTGCCTGAAACAACCTAACTCTTGTTGTACCTCAGGGTCCCTCACACCGTCCAAACTCAGCATCAGTAGGTCCTGCGATGTTAACAGCGTTTCATCTCTTTGGAAAATGTTGAGCTGTGTGACTGGTTTCCAGTGTCTCAGGTTTTTGGAGTTAAAGATCCTAAGCTGGGAGTTGTCAACACGTATCACTAGAAGCAATATCATCTCCATTAGGACTGCTGTGGGGTTCTGGAGAATCCATGCTTTCTCTTGGGTTCTTTTTCTACGTTTGACTTTATTTTTACATTCAAGGATACACTATAAGCTGTTCCCTGAATATGTCTGGATGCATTGACAATTTTTCAATCTGAATACTTTTCCTTCTGTGTATCATTCATTCTTCCCTAAAGAAATCAAGCAGCTGCCTTAAAGAGCACAGGTCACATTTTTTTTCAGTGCTAGAGAATGCATCCCAAGGCTTCACTCTGAGCTATCTATCCAAGATTGTTTTTCAAATAGGCTCTCATTGAATTGTCCAGGTTGTGCTCAAACTTGCAGTCCTCCTGCCTCTCCTTCCCAGAGTGCTGGGGTTACAGATGTGCTCCATCACACCTGCTTAGGCCACATATTTGTAATAACTATGAAAAAACAAGTAGGTCAAGCATTTTCCTCCCATTTAACCAGTGGGGAAACCTGAGGCTCAGAAATTATGTAACTTTCTCAGATTACACAAATAGTTCCCAGCAGAAGGGATATTAGAAGTCGTGAACCTCTCTATATTCACTAAACCACCATGAAATGCTCCCTTACAACATTCAAACATGCCAGGTCCAGATTGTTTCACCAAGCTTGGCCATTTTACCCAACTCAATCATATTCTTTGTATAGTATGTGTTGGTACTAAACTATGTGCAAAGACTCATTTTAATAATCAGTCAGTATAGGCCAAAGCATCAAACTCGTCACACTCACAGACATTGTGATATTCCATTTCTTCCATTGATCAGCTGCCTTAGTGCCACATGGGTGATAATTGTCTGTCCAGGTGTGGTAAAATCCTGTCTTATCAATTAGCAAAACTCCCCTCAAGTCCCACTCATAACGTGTTACTTGAAAGTCCTGTAGGAAAGTTATCTTTCAAGCCTTCCAGCAATCTGTCATGGTGGAGAGCGACGTAGTAAGAAAGGGCTGCTTGGCCATTTCTCCCTCCAGCCCTTTCTACTCCTTCTGTTAAGTACCATTTAAAGCAGTGGCTGCTGTGGAACCATCTTTTCTGAAATGTGCACTAGAATTGTTATACTTGGTAAGAGGCTCACACTATCAGAATCATGGTAACATACATAAAAAAGAGGATTTACAAAGATATGGAGGTGTGCAGCCACACAGAACCCTGGCACACTGTGAATATTCATCCCTTACCAGTAGTTACAGGTTTTTCTTTGGGGATCTGGGTGGATCTTTGGGAAGGGTGGCTCCAGTCCTAACTCTTGGGATGAAATATGTGGTCATCCCAGTCAACATAACCCATCCTATTCCCCAGCTTCTCGGCCACATGATGGACAGTAAAATGAGTGTGCGACCTATGTCAGCCTATGCAAAGCGACTCACGTATTTTATTGGGAATTTTGAATCTCTTTTCTTCTGGATAATAGAAAGCAAATACATAGCTCTAAAGGCTTGTGGCAACCACCTGGACCCTGGCAGAGAGCACAGATACAGTCAGTTCCCGGGGAAATCTTCACTACACTTACTTAAGTTTTAGCTAAAATGAGACTCTTGTCTTTTCAGTAATATAAGCCAAAAAAATTACTCTTACTCCCTCTTTTTACCTACCCTGCCTCTCCCCCATCTCCCCTACATCTCCCTCTCTCCTTTCTTCTGCCCACTTCTTCTTCCTCTCCCTTCCTCTATTCAAAGTGCCCTCCTCTCCTTTCCTCTCTCCTTTCAGATCAGGTCTGAAACCCCAGCGCTTGGCAAGCGAAGGCGGGAGGATCGCTCTGAGCTCAAGGCCAGCCTAGGTGACATAGCGAGTTCAAGGCCAGCCCGAACTACATAACAAGACCCTAAAAGAAATCAAGGCACAAACAAACAAATCAAATTCACTGATCATGCAGCCCAAGATGAGTACCCCAAATAACTGATCGTTCCTGAGTTCACTTTAGTTTAAATGAAGAACTCACATTGCATTAGAGGGTCTCACTCCAATTATTGAAATTCTGAAAGCAGGAATTCCATTGGCCCAATTCATCACAGCCCCGAGGGAAGAATAAGGGAATGGAGAACTGAGAGAGGCAGAAGGGAGGTACGGACTCCACTGCTGACCCTCCACGTCCCTTACGTAGAGGGCAGCTGGATGAATCTCAGATCAAATTTGTATCCTGGTTAACAAACCAAGGGATGCCAAGATCAAAACGAGCTGAAGGCAATGCAGCTGCACTTTTCAGTGGGAGGTAGGGAGGCTGTCAGCAGATAAATTTTCTCTTTACTCACTTTTTCTTCCATAGCAATGAGACCAAACAATGTCCCTTTGAAGATGTGTGTGTGGTGCAAGATTTCACCAAGGTAACCAAAGGCAACTCCTAGAAGCCTTTGTAAAGTAAGTACTAAAATTGTTATGACCACAGAGATGGAAGATGGATGGCAGGAAACAAATCGTGAAGGAAGAAATTCAGAGCTGCCTGGGTAGTTGGGGACTTCTGTTTGGATGAACTGCTAAAAATGACTACCTGTTGATTGAGGGGAAAAAATCTGGTTTTTAAAAGTATAATTCTTTCAAATGAAAGTGCTATGATTTTTTTTAACTTTGGCACACAGAAAAAGCTTCTGGTTCAGATTCTGTGTTGTGATATCCCGTTGTGGTGGCAGACACAGTTCAGGAATGTTCTCCGCGTAGCTGAGCTCATTCTTCTAGTTCAGAAATGTTTCAGATTCTTATTTCAAGCTTCCTTGGGGACAGGAGAGCTTTGAAGTTCAGAAAATTTTATTTGGTCTTGTTTCAAAAAGGTATTCTTAATGAGCAAAATTTTTCCACTGATTCCAAAGACCACATTTTGAAAGATATTTTAAAATTTTGTAGTAGTCAGGATTCTTTCGAGTTGACAGAAACCCAAACCAAACTAGTTTAATAAGCACCAAAAGAAAGTTACTCATGTATCTGAGAAGTCTGAGCTTTTCATATATATTTATATGAAAATATAAATTCATGTTCAGGCATGAATCTATATTTTAAATTATCAATAGACACTAACAAACATAATTTTTCATGTGTTCTGATTCACGTGTACCCACGTGTATAGCAACACTATTCCCCATAATCAAAAGGTGGAAACAATCAACAGAAAAATAGATAAGCAAACTGTGGGACATTATTTGGCCACAAGAAGAAAAGAAGTACTGCTATATGGACAAACTTTGAAAACATTGTGCTAAATGAAATAAGGCAGAAGCAAAAGAACAAATAGTGAATAATGTCCTTCATACAAAATATCCAAACTAGACAAAGTCATAGAGCTAGAACACAAATTTCTAAAGGCTGAGAAAAGGAACGGTGGAGAATAACTGGTTAGTAGGGTTTCCTTTTGGGATAATGAAAATGTTTTTGAACATTTTCAGAAACATTTAGGCAGAAATAGAGGTTGTACAGCACCTTAGTCCCCTCCCCACACTTCTCAGCTTCTAGAACTAAGGGCTTTCTAATCTTCTTCTGTTTTTCCTCCATCAAGCATAGTGTTATGGTTTGGGGGTATTTTGCAAGGGAACAATATAATATAGGATATATAGTTTATAAGATTATTTATAACAGTCACCCAAAGAATGATACACAAGAGAGTGCAGGAAGTGTGTCCACACACTAAGACCAAGGAATCTAGCCGAAGGCCTGGATCCCACAGCAATGTCCTGCATGAGTCCAGCTGAAGACCTAGAGCTCATAACAATGCCTCCTAAGAGTTCAACTGGAGGGCCAGAGCCCATAACAATAGTTCATGCAGGCCCAATTCTCAGATCTGAAGTGGGAAGGGCCAAGGGTCAGTGGTGGAATCTAGGAAGTCTGTGCCTGTGGGATGAAGGATCTGTGCTAGCAGGCTGAGGGATCTGCACTGGAGCCAGGAAGTGATGCTCAAAGTAAGAACCAGAGTTCTCCTGGAAGATACCACGGCCATCCTCAGCACAGTGATGTCTCGAGCCCTTCCAATAGTGAGGATAGCTGAGTTCCCAACAGGAAAGCCAGTGCAGCAAGCTTCTTCAGGAGACTGAGCTGTGCACCTTCTTCCCTTCCAGAGCCAGGAAGCAGTGCTCAGAGTGAGGACCAGAGCTCCCCCAGAGTGAACTGAAGCTATTCTCAGAGCCAACAAGGCCCTGAGCTCCTTGGAGGATGAAAACAGCCAAGTTCATCAGGAAAGCCCACACGCCGAGCTCCTCCAACAGGACCAATGGCTCCTTACAGCTCCCGGGAGCCTTTCTTTGCTCCCAGCATTCTCACTTCTTCTCCAGTCCTGCCTCTTATGCTCCAGGCAACAGTCCCCAGGCGGGCCTCCCACAGCCAGCACCGCGCCTGCTCAGTTCATCTGGGGCTTGTAAGTTGACCACCAGTTGTCAATCCACTACACACAGTAAAGAACTTGCCTAGAATTCCTTTATCTGTTTTTAAGGCCAAACCACCAAAGAGAACACAACTACCTTCCATCCTTTCCCTGAAATCTCATTATCTATAAAAGAAGAGCAGAACAAGGAATATAACCGCAGAAGATAATCACCTTCTCTTGAATTCCTTCAAATTCTGAATAGAATCATTTACAAGGTAATTTAGGTCTCTTGGATCCATTCATCTTCCCTAAGGCCATGTACTACTCCATACATTTACTTACAGTCTCCTAACTTCCTCTGCCCCTACAAAGAAAGATTTGCAGACACCCAACCCTCACTGGGTTGTTGAGGAATCACACTCTTGTTATTTTTCTCTATGCATGCTAAATAAGCGTATGCCTTTTTCTCTTATTAGTCTGCCTGTTGCCAGTGTATTCCAGCAAGCCCTCAGAGTGGAGAGGGGAAGCTCTCTCTTTGAACTTACACCTGCTCCCTTGATGGTCTATGATTCTGTGAATAACGGTGGAAGTGGAGGCAGAGGAGCAAACCAAAATAAATTATGGTTTGACTGGGACTTCTCCAGAATATTGCCATTGTGGTAGTAGTAAGAGGCGGGGCTTTTAAGAGGTGATTTGGCCATGACAGCTCTTCCTCCTGAATAGGATTTGGCACCCTTGTAAAAGGAACTTCCTTCAGGTTGCCTCTAGCTTCTGTCACATGGCCACATGGCCCTTGGATTTCCAGCCCCTGGAACTATGAGCAGTAAAATTCTGTTCATTATAAAGGACCCAGGCTTGAGTGTTTTATTATGGCACTACGTGCATGGTTTAGGGGAAAAGTGGCAGAATAGGGAGAGAGTGAGAATGTCGTGGTGAGGAGGAGTTTCCCAAACAGCTCTGCAAAGGATAGGATGTTGTCAAGATGGTTTGGTGCCACCAGCACAGGAAGCCCAGGACACGATGGCTCTAGTCCAGCTTTCTAAGCACTGGCACCTGCTGAGCAGGCCACCAACCCCATCTGCCCACATTTCTGGTTCTTCTCTGTACTGCTCTCTGTTTTTGAAGATTACAACACCAGTAATATTCCCCAGCTGGGAGTACAGGTGTTGCTGAAAAGGCCACACTGGGAACATATGGGGGTTCCTCTCTGTGTTGGGGCTGTGGCTGCCACTCAGTCTGGTGTTGGGTGTAGCTGATTTTTAGATTGTGGTTGGTTCATTAAGAATCATCTTAATCATCTTATTTCTCACCCTTTCACATCCAAGAGCCTGTCTACTCCACAATAAACACTTTTCTATTCCAGTGCGTTTTATGGGACTCTCAGTCATTGTGTGAAAACATAGTCCAGCTTTGTTTACACTAAAGTTGCTCACACAACTGGTTCTGTAAGTGCGCACCCACTTCCAGCTACTTGTAACGGGAGAAAGTGTATTGAGTGAGAGATGTTTTATCCTTCTATCTAACACATCCGTGCAAGAGGACATACACAGAATTTTAAAAATAAACACAATTGTGTATGGAATAAGCCATCACTATTCTCTTGCTCAGTGGCTACTCTGAGCCAGGTAGGGTAAGGATAGGCTGATTGAGGCTAGCATTTTCAATCTTCAGTTTTCAAGGCTGATTATTTTCCAGCAAGGTCTTACTTTCAGGAAAACGCAGCAGTTGGAATTTTGGTGGACCCAGACTGTGGTAGAAGTACTTAAAGGATTACGATTGTATCTGTTACCTATGAGGGAAGCAGAGTTGATAGTTTTTCCATTTTTCCTCTTTAGGAATCTACTTTAGAAACAGTTAATGCCTTCCCCAAGGTTAAATGATATACCAGGAGTCTTTCTAACTGCAAGTTCTATCTAAAACCCACTTCAGACTGGCACAAACAAAACAGTGAACATATTGACTCACTGAACTGAAAAGTTCAGGAGTAGATATTCAGGTTAACTAAGATCCAGGAACACAAAACATGACATTAACACCATAGTCTGGCCATTTCCATCTGTATGTATATATTAATTAAATCAACAAATATTGATTTCCAAAAACTAAATCAAAGGAGCATTTGATAGAATCCTTTATGAATACTATAACACATGGGGAGTACAAATTACCTGTAGAAAAATTACAATTTAAAATAATGAGGTATTAGTAAGAAATAAATGCAGCCATGAGCTGCATAATGTTTCAGTCAGTGAAAAATCCCATATACAATGATGGTCCAATGAGATGATATCACCTAGTAACACTGTGGCCATTTTAGTTTGTGTAAATACACTCTATGACATTTGTACAGAGGTAAAATTGCCTAGTGATATATCTCTCACAGCATAGCCTGTGCATCAAGCAATGTCTGACTAATAAATGAGTGTATATATGTCTCCAGATTAGGGACAAGGTCAAGCATTTGAATGTATCTTTGCGAAAGCACGCTGTCTGGAGCTAGGGAACCCAGAAGTCAGGATCATAGCCAATAAAAGAGTGGGAGGAGGGAGTTGTGTTCGCCAAGAGGCAGACTCTGATATATAGGCCAGTGTGCAGGATGTTCACAGGGAGGTGCCCTTGAATTTGATGCCTAAGGAAAGCAGAGGAAGGCGCAGGGACAATCACAGGGAGCTCCAATGTGAAGTTAATGACAGACTCAGCCAGTCCAAGGGAAGTTCATTTAGGCCCTCTGCATGTCCCGAGTCATGCTGGGATGCTGCACTTTTGTGCCCCACCTGATTGGAGTTGCGCTGTCTCTGGGATGGGATGTGTTGGTCTTACTTACATCGCTATAACAAAATACCCAAGTTCAGGTGGGAGTGTGTGTGAGGATGAGAAATCTCATGAGAGGAGAAGTCAGAACATGAAGAGCACCAGGATCATTTTACAATAAATTTTACAATAAAATAATTCCTCTCTTGGAAACTAACTGAAGGCTCATGAAACATACCTGAATCTCTTTCGCAGATAGTACCTCCAATTCTTAGCACACCCCTCCCCTCAAAGGGGACCAGGCTTCTTATATAGATAGACCTTTGTGGACTAGAAACCACCTCTAATCCATAGTAGGGGTGACCTTGGATGACACAGCTTCCTGGAGCTGAGGCAATCCCTAGGTCATAAGTGACTCAGAAGTTTATCTTCTGAGCTTCAGATCTGTGTACAACCGCTACCCAGATACTTGACTGCCATTTTGAATGGGGCAAAGAGACTGAGACTCAGAGGTGGGAACACAAAGATCATGTGATCCAAGATCAGCAAGATCATGATGGCTGTAGAGAGGTCACAGAAGACAGGCTGGGCTACTAAAGCTCTCCTCACTCCCATGGCAGTCTTACCGCAAGCCAGTTGTCCCCATGAAGAATGAACAGCTCCATGAAGAATGAACCCCAGATCTTCAAATGCCACTATAGCCTCTCCAGACCACTGCCCACCCTACCCACTGTGAATGTACTCCTCACATTCCACACAGTTCCTTTTACATTGAGAGTTTATTTTCTTCTTCTTCTTTTATTACATACTTCAGTGTTTATGAAAAGGCCTTCAGGAATTAATACAAGACCAACGTAATTTAAAGACCTCAGAGCCAAAGACTTTGGAAGAAAGTGTTTCAGGCCTTCAAAGCAGAGATGGCAGCCAAAAACCTGAACACCTGAGATTTTCTGGGCAGGAAAACTTTGGAGTACTGGAACGAGACTGTCTTTGTCTCTTTTGCCTTTCCCTGTCTACAAATTGTTCCATAGATCAAATATTGAAATAGAGGAGACAGAATTTGATCTCCAAACCTACAATTTATCTCCAAGAATTTAAAGGGAGGGAAAACAAAGAGAAAAACATCAGAAGAGTGAAATTGTTTTGTGGTGCTGGAAAGACTGCAGGATTGGAAGCCAAGGGTCTTGGATTTCTGGCCCCAGCTCTGCCACTAAAAGTAGCTGTGTGACCTTGAAGAAGAAATTGACATTTTCTTGGCCTCTTCTATGAAAGGAAGGGGCCTGGGCCTGGTTGTCTTTAAGTACCCCCCATTCCTTCCCTTACAACTCTCTCCTTTTCTAAACTTATAATGCAGTTTTATCCCTGGTTCTCCATCATCCCATTTTAGTTTTACTCAGTGGAACTGGGCTGTGTTTTGTCCCCAGGTGAAAATTTGGACAACCAAAATGATCTTCTTATAAGTTATAGGTAAGGCTGGGGATATAGCTCAGTGGCACAGTGCCTGCTTGGCAAACGTGAGGTCATGAGTTTGATTCCCGGTACTAAAAAAAAAAAAATTAAAAGTGCTATAAATTGTAGGTAATACAGTTTTGTAGACTTTTCCTTTTAATGTTAAGATTCTACTATTTTCATAACTGCAGCAATAGTGTACACATTTATAGAATTACATTGAAGTTAGTAACTGCTTCCATATATAGTAAGTCAGTTGAGCCTCACATATGCTAACAGGCTTGTTGAGGAAAGCTGGGCAACTAGCAATGGTTATACCACTGTGCTGCTTGAGACTTAGCTATCTTAGTATATCAGAATTCTTCTAGTTTCAAATTGTTCCTAGAAATCCAACTCAAAGCTAATAATACAGTATATACTATTATCACAATCCAAGTAAAAGATAATGGTGGGTAAGTGGACTTTGATAAAATTCTATAAAATGAGTCCTTTTAGCTCACACTGAAAATGTGTGTCTATTAGTAAATCATGGGACTCCTTCCACAAGTTAAAAAAAAGATAACAGTGGATTGAAATAGGCTAGTGATGCCAATAAGCAACAACTGAATTTTGAATATTCTTTGAGGGTAGAGAAGAAAGGGTGTGAAAAAACAAGATAAATCAAAGATAATACCATAGTTTCCGGTCTAAAAACCTAGGTTAGAGTTGGGGATATAGTTCAGTGGCACAAGCACCTGCCTGGCAAGCACACAGTCCTAAGTTTGATTCCCAGTACCCCCCCAATAAATAAATAAATTAAAACCTAGGTTAATGGTGGAGCCATTACGAGACCATGAAGTCCATCAGACAAGTGTGCTTGGGATATGCGGATGCATCCTTAGCAGGTTTGACATGCTAAGTTATGATAGCTATTCAACATGTAAATGGAGATATCAAGCAGGCCTTTCAAAGACAAGTCCTGGCTGGAGCCCATAGTCAGGGCTGTATTGATTCAATGGATAAGTTTTGTTGCTTGGAGGCTTACATCCTGATTTTAGTGGAAGAGAAAATGTATATTTTTTTCATTATTGAAGCAGAAATCTCCTTTCATTGGTTACCTTGGACTGTTACTCTCCCTTCAACCAAATCTCTGTGGCTGAGGAAAGGGAAGCTCTGATGGCCAGCATAGTGTCCAACATTCTCCTGTTCAGCCAGGGCGACCCCAGCATATGATCTAGGGATAAACTGATTCCTCAGAGAACCAAACATTTGGAGGGAATTCTGGGAAGCATAAACTATGCAAAAATAAGTTGTAAAGATCTGGAATTCAAAACACATTTGTCTCTCTTAGGTAACAGCTTTTACAGTTTTATAACTAGGCATCTGGGAGCCTCATAGGTGGGTTTTTGAAGGATGATTGAACTATGGGGGTGCTATAGCTAACTGGCTGTTGGGAGGTGAGTCCTGTTTGGAAAAGGCAGGTCAATGGGTACATGACCCGGTAGGGTGCATCTCCCGCCGGGGTCCTACCTTCGAGGTTTTCCTCCTGACTGCATGGTGTGAGCAGGTATTCCTTTGCTATGCACCTCTGCCACGTTATCCTGCCTTGGGACTGGCCAACCAGGGCTGAAACAGGTAAGCCAAACTAAATCTTTCCTCGCTTACATTGTGGGTGTCAGGTGTTGTGTTCTACCTACAAGAAACTGACAAAGACAGGAGCTAATAGAGAGATTCACGCTTCTTTATTTATATTTTTTTTGTCATTTTGCTTTGTTGAGGCAGGGTCTTGCTAGCTTTCCAGCCTAATCTCAAGCTTTTATCCTCCTACCTCAGCTTCCCAAGAAGTTGGGATTACAAGGAAGTACACTGTACATAGTGGAGACTCATATTTTTATAGTAAAATTTTACTAGGAAAAAAAATCCACACAAAATAGGTTCATAGGTGACACTGTGACAGACAAAAAAAAAATCATCCAAGCAAGAAATCAATGCGGAAACATTTGTATCTGCTTCTCTATATTAGTACTTTGTGCTGGGAGCTCAAAAATAAACAGTTCCAACCTTGATTCCACCACTTTCTGTTATCTATTACAATGTAGGGCAAATTGCCCAAGACTTAGTGACTCTGACAGCAGACACTGTGTTATCCTCATGTTTCTACTGATGACCTGGACTCACCTTGGCAGTTCCTCTGAAACTACCTCGGAGAACAGGCAGACGGTGGCTGAACTCATCTGGAGACCAACTCAGGACACTGAGAAACTATGTCTCTTTTCCTCTTCCTTTGGTCTCCAAGACCCTCCTGCTTCTGTGAACTTTCTACCCAGTTCCCCCAATGAGGAAACTCCTTTTCTTAATTGATGGGCCCAGGTTCTCAAAGGTAAGCCTCCCAAGAAGAAGAACATGGAAGTTGCTAAAAAGTTAAATTGTTAAAAGTTAAATTGTTTAAAAGTTAAAGTTAAGTTGCCATCTTAAATTCCAGTCCTGCAGTATTATTTCTACACATTCTATTTGATGACACAAGCCCGCGCCAGCTCAGGTTCAATGCAGGGATGAGAAGTGGGTCAACACAAGGGAATAGACTGGTTTGGGAGCTGCCCATTGGGAGTCACTCATGGTGGCCAATTACTACAACCACAACATTAAGACTCAACATGTCTGGTCTAGGCCAACCTTGACCATGTCTAGAGAATACTAGCGGTTGGCCAGGTGTGGTGGCACACACCTGTAATCCCAGCACTTGGGAGGCTGAGGCAGGAGGATTGTTGAGAGTTCAAGACCAGCCTGGGCTACAAAGTGAGCTCAAGGCCAGCCTGAACTGCAGAGCGAGACACTGTCTCAAAAAGATTAAAAAAAAAAAAAAGCACACTACCAGTAAAGATGTTCATGAAAGAAAATGTATCCCAATGTCAATAAATGTAGACAACGCAACATAGTGTAAATGGCATTAGAGTATCATACTGTCCATTAACAAAGACCCAGAGAAGTCTGTGCTAGAAAAAAATTCATTATTTTGTGAAAAATCTTAGCTGAGGTTACTCCAAGAAGCAGCACCTGAAGCAAGGAGTTGTGTACATGTTATTTTTTGTTTTTATTTTAAAGTGGTCTTGAGGCACAGGAAGAGTAGAAGGAAAAAGAGAAGACGAGAGAAGAAGGAAACCAGCCCAAGGCTGTGCTATGGAGCTGATGACCACAGTGGGAACAGGTGCTCTACAGGGATGGAGCTGCACTGAGGAGCTGAGTAGAATTCACTTCAGATCTTTTTGTAATTTTTAAAATCTTTATTCATTTATTTATTTTTGCACCATACTAGGAATTGAACACAGGGTCTGCACACTGAGCTACATTCCCAGCTGTCCATCACCTGCTCTTTTCAAATTTTGAGACATCTAAGTTATTCAGGCTGGGCTTGGCCTTCGAATGCTCCTGCCTCATCCTCCCAGAGTACTGGGATGACAGGGATCCACTACTACACTTGAGCAATGGAAGGAAGCCTTTTTTTACACTGCATCCGTCCCACCCTGTAAGTGACACCTTCACACATTCAGGGCTATTCATGCCCTGGAAGCATTCAGCAGGTTCCTGCAGACATCCCACCTTGCAGAGACAAAGGCACTCTGTGACAGAAAGTGAGCGAAGTTTGCGGCCGCTGAGGTATAAAACAGTGGGCCAATGAGCTGTGAGGTGAGGCACAGGTATGTTTGAGACAAATAACATTTCCTAAACTTTTTTGCCTTAGGATCCATCCTTCCAACATTGCCTGTGATTGTACCATAACACCAGGGCTATGCAGCACACACTTGTGGGTAGGTAGATCTAAGCAGTTCCCACAGACAATGTTAGGCTGAAGCAGTAATAACATCTTCTACTTTTCATGCAGAATTTCTTCCAGACTGTGTTCTTTCTGACGTCCTGAGTCCATGTTAGCATTAACTGAACATCCACTGGAACACATGGACACAGTTTCTCTTGCTTCTATATGAACAGTGGTCTGCAGTTCTACCAGGGAGGACATGGTTGCCTCAGGGGAACTTGGCTAAGCCCTTTCCTGAGGTTCAGTTCACCTACAGATTCTCAGTTATATATGCCAATCAATCTTCTCTATGGCTTAAGCTATTTTGAGTTTTGTTTTCTGGTTTTCTTTTTCTTTCTTTCTTTCTTTTTTTGGTCATTGATTGAACTTTATCCACCTGATTTTTCCCTTGAAAAAGATGCACAAATTTCAGACTGGATTAATCAAATAATCTTGGTGAGGTTAACTGCACAAGGCCTTGTGCTAATCACACTGTTACTGCTGTGACCAAATACCTGCAAGAGCCAGATGAGAGGAAGCAAGGTGCATTCTATCTCATGCACACAGGGGCTTCAGCCCACAGGGGCCTGGGGCAGGGCAGAGGCCTCTCGGTGGAAGCAGGTGGAGGAGGGAAAGCTGTTCACCTTGTGGCAGCCAAGAAGGAAGCAAAGAGAGTGAGAGTGAGCCAGAGAGGAAGGGTTCAGGGACCAGATACAGGGTCCCCCACGACCCACACCCTTCACCTGTGGTAGGACCCACCCCTCAAATTTTTATTACCTCCTATCAGATTATCTCACCCATGCATTAATCTACTGTTGAGATTTGAGCCTTCATGATCCACTCCTTCTGAAAACCCCACCGTTAAACATATAAAACGCTGGGAGACATTTTAGACCTGAAAGATAAGAGGCCTCATTTTCCACGATGTTACTAAACCATGGAAGAAATTACTTAGCATGATTCCACCATACGTCCCCCCAGCATACATTTGTACACAAGGATAGAACCTTAGTGCCATTTATGAATTCTGGTTGTAAGAGGGTCGAAATTATAGGCCCTTCTTTAAGAATAGATTTCCAAAAGGGAAAAGATTTCTAAAAAATAATTGGCCCCAAATAACTGACCATTCAGAGGTGTTAAAGTCATGAAAGATAAAGGATTAAATAACTATCCCCAAAAGACAAAAAAACCACAGCAACTGTATATGACATGTGATTTTTTTTTTAAACAAGGTCTTGCTCTGTAGTCCAGACTGGCCTTGAACTCAAGGCAGTCTTCCTACCTCAACCTCCTGAGTGCTGGATTACAGGTGTGTGCCATCCTACTTGGCTGTGACATGTGATCTCAGACCAGATATAGATGATGAGCAAATTTTGAAAAATGTTTGTAGATTAATTAAGAATATTAGATCAATGTCAATTTCCTGATTTTCATAATTTACCCATGATTATACAAGTTATTAGTCTTTGGCAAAGCTGCGTAAAGGATGTAAAGCATCTATATACTAATTTTGTAACTTTTTAAAATTGGAATTTATTTTTTTAAAGTTAAAATTTATTTAAATGTTTAAAATAATACAGGTTTGAAGTGGCCCTTTGTTAGTACATTGATTAAAATTTCCTCTGTCATCACATTTCATGAAAAAGAGAGGGTGTGGGTTTCCAAAACTTTTGTGGGCAATCTATTCATCTGCAAGATTTGGAATTTACAGTTCTGTCCCTGAAGACATCAAGTGGAAGGCCAATCTATTTCTTTCATGATGTTTTGTTAAATGTATCTGACCTGGTCTTTGAATACAAAAGAAAAAAAAGGTTCTGGTTTGAGAGTAAGAGAGATGTCAATCCAGAAAAATTTTAAAGCAGGCAATTTTTCAAATCAGTCTCAGTGTCAGATCGGGTAGCAAAGGGATTTGACAGAGAATGTAGAAAAGACTCAGCTGAGAGGGTTGTCTTGGCGTGCACAGGTGAGCTGGAAGCCAGCTGTGAGTGAGCCTGGAAAATAGATTTGATGGAAAATGAGGATGATTCCCTCACCAATAATAATAATGATAAATACTGCTGACAAGGAATTTTTAATTAGCAAATGGAAAACTAAGTCCAAGACACATATGCTAGGTTCCTTAGACGTGAGGTCAGAACACATTCTCTTTAAAAATGAGAACATTCTCATTTTAGCTCATAGTAGCTCCTGGCCCTGAAATCCATTGATCTTGTTTTTGTGCTATGTGGGAGCCATGTTCTCTTCTTCCTGGGAAATCTAATTATTATCCCACTGAGTTAGCATGAAGATTACTCTGAAATGTATCAGAAAAGCACTTCACAGTACATTTATTTTATTCACCAAGTACAAAGAACTATTTTAAGTTTTATTTTCAGATATTCTAAACTATGATTCCGGTTCATATTCTGCAATTGGAGAAGGAGAGGAGGAACAAATTCTGGAAAGTGAGCTCCATCAAAAGTTGTTATTTGGAAACTTGTTTGGAGGATTCCCTGTCCAAGAATGAGGCATCAGCTAAGGTTGGAAATACGTCACCTTCAGGCATTTAGGAAGAGAAGGGTTAAAGTTCTGTGTGTAATAGCTTAGATTTCTACACCAAAAGTAGGCCATCCTATATTAAATAGAATCATCTCTGTTCACTTATCTGACAGTAAATTCCCTAAACTTTCATCTTCTATGCTTTTAGGTCCCTATTTCCTTCTTTTCTCTTCTCTTATTCCTTTTCTTCTTCTCAGATACATAACCATAGCATTCTTTGATGCAAGTTCTTTGCAAATAAATAGTAAAATTTCATTTTGCATAATTCTACACTTGATCTTAGCCAAGAGGCTGAGAAGCAATATCATTTTGCGTAATTCTAAGGAGTAAAATGTTCAGAAAGAAAAATGGCAGGTAAAAAGCAGTAAAAGTCTTCTTCTGCTTGCTTTATGGACCTTCTGATTCCAACCGCATGTCCCTTTTAGAGTGTGGTGGAATCAGAAAAAATAACTGCCAGGCGTGGTGGCACATGCCTGTAATTCCAGCACTCTGGAGGCAGGAGGATCTTTTTTAGTTCAGGACCAGCCCAGGCTACAAAGTCAGTTCAAGGCCAGCCTGAACTGCATAGTGAGACCCTATCTCAAAAAGTCTAAAAAAAGCAGAACAAATAATTATTTAATGATTCCTTTGTGGACCAATGTAGATTTCCATCTAGACCCCACCCCTTGCTTAAGGCAAAGGTCTACCTATCAACCTCTTGATCAAAATAAGGATTTGTGAAGAGTCTCTGGGTGATTGGGTTACTGTGTCCAATTCTTCACCGTTCCTACCAACCTCCTTGATTTTTATTTTATATCTGGGAGGGTCTGGAGTTGATTGTATTATTCTTACCAGTTCCTCCCTCCTTATAACAGGAATTACATATTGACACTCTCTGCCAAGTGATCTTCCAGGACCTCCAGGTAAAATAGGCAGGGACTTCGGGCTTCAGAGTAGCACTGGGGGCAAGTTGTAGCGAGGTGTGATCTTAAAGATCTTGAGTGGCCTTGCTACTATGGTATTGCTTGCTGCAGCCTTCATGACCTCTCTCTTGGGGTGACTTTGCTCACTGCCTGTAACTTTCCTCAGCAGACGTTCATTGTTCTTGTATTCTCCAATTTTAAGGGGACTCCACTGTGCTTTTGGCTTCATTCTCACAGATTCATGTACTGAGCTCTCAGGGACACACTGGCTGGTCCCCCTAAGGCCTTCCTCTGCAATCTAGGTAAATGCCTCTGTTATCCCCCATCTCTTGCACTCGATATTCTTCAAATCCAGCACTATATGGATGATGCCACAGTCTGCTGTGAGCTCAAGCAGTAGTTGGTTCCCATTGCTTCATGGCTGCAGAGGCCTTCAAGTGCCTACATGACTGAATTATGTGAAATGCATCTCAGGGAACCAGTTCCCTAGGCAGCCTTTCAAGTAGTGTGTCCTAGGGCTCAATTCTCAAATGAAAGATTATAGCTTTGCACCCTTGAGCCTGCAATGGCTGGGATCTTCCAGATTTCTGAGATGCCCTCAAAGCATCTTTCCTATTGTCCTCATACAAAGTTTTTGCTTCTTTTCAATGCTCCTCTTTTCAGCAACCGAGGTCTCCTTGGCTCCAATTTTATAGGCTCCAACTTGACATGTTCCAATTTTATAGGAATTTCCTCTCTGTCCACCAGTAAAATTTTTTAAATTATTCATCTCTGCCGTTTGGTTCTGTTTCTCACAGTAGATGTGGCTAAAATCTGATGGCAGTATCCATGCCACAGTGTCAATAGTCAGATGCTTGAATTTTATTCCACCAGATTAATTAATCCACCCCCCCAATCGCACTCCCCTGTGAAGTCTCAGGACATGAGCAAAATAAAACAAATTTTCACTCAGAGCATAACACATATGACCTCAAGTCCACCTGCTAGTAGAGTCCTTGTTCTCAAATGAAACCTGAGGAGCCCAGCATTTACTACCTACCTTTCTATCAATATTCAGTTCTTCTAAGCTCTGACTACATTTTACAGCATTCTAGGGTTTCTCCAGCTGGCACCTCCAAACCTTTCCAAACTTCTGTGAATCAGCCTCTAAACTACCTGAGCAGGTAGTCACAGCAATGACCCCAGTTCTCTGGCATCAAAACCTGCCTTAGTCACTTTCCTTGTCACTAAAACACAACATGCAATAGTACCAATTAAAGGAGGAGAGGCGTTGGGTATTGTGGTGCGTGCCTGTCACCCCAATACTTGGGAAGCTGAGGCAGGAGGATCACTGTGAGTTTGAGGCCATCTTGGGCTATATAAGTGAGTTCAAGGCCAGCCTACAGTACATAGTGAGACCCTGCCTCAAAAAAACCAAAATACATACATACATACATACACACACACACATATACATACAAAGTAAAAGAAGACAGGTTTATTTCAGTTTACATTTTCAGTCTATAGTCAAGTGGCTGGAATGCAGGAAGAACATCGTGGAAAGATCTGGCGGATCAAAGAAGTTCACGTCATGGCAGCCAGGAAGCAGAAAGAAGGGTGGGTCCAGGGAGAGAGATGCACCTTCCAGCTCATGTCCCCAGTGACCACCTCTCTGACCAGACTCTGCCTCCTCACGTCACATCTAGCTACCATACTTCTAGGATCTAATTACCTTCCAAAGCCCTGCCTCTGAGCACATGGTAGTTTTGGCAGTCATTCTTAATCTAAACCATAACAATCACATACCTATTAAAACACTCAACAAGGAGTGGTGGCACATGTCTGTAATCCCAGCATTTAGTGGGTTGAGGCAAGAGGATTACTGCAACCTCAAAGCCATCTGGGCCTCTACGGAAAGACTGCGCCTCGGTAAACAAACAGAAACTCAAACCATGGGCAGCACCAAATGTTAAGAAGGGTGGAGCAAAGAAGCTCTTGCTCATGGGGATTAAAAAAATGGTACAGCCTCTTTGGAAGAAAGTTTGGTAGCTTCTCACACAGCTGAACATATTCTCTCCATGTGATCCAACAATTACACTTCGTATTTATGCAAATGAGATGAAAATTTATGTGTGCACAAAAACCTTCACATGGATGTTTATAGCAGTTTCATTCATAGTTACCAAAACTAGAGCCAGGCGTGGTGGCACACAACTGTAATCCCAGCACTCTCAAGACTGAGGCAGGAGGATCGTTGCAACTTTGAGACCAGCCTGGACTACAAAGTAAGCTTAAGGCCCTGCCTGAACTGCATAGTGAGACCCTGTCTCAAAAACAAAACAAAACAAAACAAAACACAAAAACATAATTACCAAAACTTGGAAACAACCAATATGTCTTTCAGCAGATGAATGGATAAAAAAATTGTGGTACATCAAACAATGGAATATTATCCAATGATAACAGGAAATGAGTGATTAACCCATGAAAAGGCATTGAGGAAAATAAAAATGTGGGTTCATAAATGAAAGAAGACTGTAGGTGTGGTAGTACACGCTTATAATCCAAGCACTCTGGGAAGCTGAGGCGGGAGGATCCCAAAATTGAGCCTAATCTGGACAATTTAGAAATTTAGTAAGACACCATTTCAAAATAACAAAAAGGGGTTGAGGTGTATCTCAGTTAAATCTTCAGCATAAGCTAAGGAAGAAAGCAACCCAATCTGAAAAGGCTACACACTATATGATTCAAATTATATAAAATTGTGAAAATAGAAAACTAAAAAAATAGTAGGAAGATTGATGGTTGCCAAGAACTAGGGAGTGTTAGAAGAATAAACAGATGTCTTTTAGGGCAGCAAAATACCCTGTGTCATACAATTATGATGGATATGAATATCACATATTTGTCAAAACCCATAGAATCACAACACAAAGAGTTAACCTTAATCTAAACTATGGATTTTAGTTAATGATGTTATATCAATGGTGATTCATTAAGTGAACAACATTAACACCAGATGAAGATCTGTGCGTGGAAAAGAAGAGGTGTATGGGAACCCTCGGATTGAAAACAAATTTCTCATCAATATTTACACTTGATCTTAGCCATAGGGCTGAGAAGTGATTATGGTCAGTTTTTAATTTCTGATTTTTGCTAACCCTAAATTTCTCTAAAATATAAAATATACTTGAAAAAATAAAGACATAAAATAGATCCCTACCTATTTACTTCTTCAAACTACATACAGGAAGGCAGGTCAAGCAATGCAGGAACCATTATTAATTAAAGTGCGGCGATAGAGGCAAAAACTAACAAATAAGATACAAAACAAGTCTGTAAAAGGGGCAATGGGTTAATGGCGAAGAGCCACTCATCTTTAATGTTACCACCACAGGATCAAACACAGGGCCTTGGGGGAGCTGTTATGATCAATAGATGATTAAATGAATCTGCAATTGGGAAAAGATTTGGAATTTATTATCCAAAGACCTGGAGTTATCCTTCCATCAGTTTTGGTGTCACAAGCCTACCCTCTCTGAGCCTTGGTTTCTTCATATATAAAGTGGACATATGTTGGTTATCAAAAGACTTTCAATTCTGGTCAACTACACAGAGGGAAGTTGTTATTGTTACATATTGCTAGCCCCAGCTCCCAGTTGGGGGAGGGCTTTATGGAAAGACTGATTGCTAGTGGCTGTTTCTGGCATGAGGTGAACATTGCAATAAGAACAAACCCACATGCATACAAGGCTTGGGCTTCTTAGGGATTTTGGCTCAGCCCTTGGCTAATCATGACTCCAAATGCTGGCCAGCAAAACAACACACACTGAGTTAGACTCTTTTCGCGATGTTATGGAACACGCATCAGGAAGAGCAGTCGCGGGGTGTGATGCACCTGGGATTCCCAAGAATGTGGCAGCAGAGGCTCTTCCAGAAGAGGCCTCCAAGGTGTTCAAGTCATGTAAAGGGATTGCATGTGAGAAATGAGTTTCCATTTGGCTGGGCAAGAGAACAACAGGCCAACTGGTAGGATGTGAAAGTAGTGTGCCTGCGCACGTACACTTCTGGGTGATTTGAGGGAAGCACTGCAGGCTCTTGGTGAATCACATGAATTAGAGACTGACTCTGCTGGCCATTTCTGCATTCTTGACTCCATCTTTCCTAAGTAAATCCTCAGGAATAACTGGGTGTTGTAATGAATGGATCTGTTCCTACAGATTGACAGGTGGGCTTCTATTGAGGATCACCATGCCCCTTCCTTGTATATCTGTAGTCCCTAGGGAGGACCGTTCTGTATAATTGTTGGGGGAAAATAATTTCATAATTGAACTGTGATTACGGCCTGCCCAAGGTCTAGTGCCTTGCCATGTGGGCCAGCCTGATGGTCCCCTGGAACACAATTCCATGTGCTTCTGGTCCCAGCTGAGGCCTCAATGGTCCCAAGATGCTATGATGCCCCAGGGCAAGATTATATCAGCTGAAGACCTCCTGATTCCTTCAGAACCCAGTAATAATAAAAACAGGGTTTCATCTGGGGGAGAGGACAAACTTCTTAAGGGCCCACTGTCCCCTTTGTCCTCATCAACAGAAAGATCCTCATTAGCATAAACTCACCACAGCCCCGAGTCATGGGATAATCCCTGTGATTATTGTATCCACCCCATACATAGTGGCTGGAGGGGAGTGTCTTTGTCTCTGCCCATCTTGAAGCATTGACTTCCCAACCCCCCTGTCATGAATTACTGAATTTGTCTCTGTTTTTTATTTTATCCTTTCACCATATCCCTGAGACACACAGTTGGGGATCTTGGCTATCCCTGATAGTCCCCCAACAAGCAGCCTAGACAATATCTAGGAATTTATTAGAAATGCAAACTCTCAGATTCTATCCCAGATCAAATGCATCAGAATGTTGGAGATAAGGGCCCGGTAATGTTTTTACCGGTATTAGAGGGGATTCTGACACTCAAACTTAATAACCACTGCCCTATATCGTCTCCTTTGCCTATTCAAAAACATAGTTCCAGCAGCTCTCCCCTCTACTCTTACATCTTCAGCTTCTTCTCCTTCCCCATTTGACCATCCTATCAGCATATTTATTCACGCTATCATTTTTCCTTTTTTTTTTTTCTTTTCTGAGGCAAGGTCTCACTATGTAGTTCAGGCTGGCCTCGAGCTCACTATGTTGCTGAGGCAATCCTCTTGCCTCAGCTTCCTGAGTGCTGGGATTACAGGTATGTTCCATCACACCTGGATTATTTTTCCCATAGTAAAATAAACAATGTCTTGACTTCACTTCTCTTGCTATAGCTTCATTCTTTGTTTTAGTTTGGATGAACAATACTCTTCAAACAATTGTGTGTTTTTCTCTCAATAGCCTTTGAATTTACTCAAATCGGGCTTTGTGCTGGGAATGCTAGGAAACGGCTCCAGTCAAGGTTAATCAATGACATTTATGCTGCTAAATCTACTGTACAACTCTCAGTCTGTATTGCACTCCATTGCTATGCCTTCCTGGGGACACTTCCCTGTGTGACCTTCAGGGCTTCACGCTGTACTGGTTTTCCTCCCACCCCTGACTCCTTTCTGGCCTTCCTTGTGGGCCCATCTATTTTCTTGGCCTATATGCCAAGTGCCCCAGAGATAAATTTTTGAACACTTCCTTATCTGCACCCACTCCTTTAAGTGATCTCATTTTCACTCTCAGGACTTTAAATGTGAACTATATGCTTCTGACTTCCAAATACACATTTCCAATAAAAAATGTCCTCTGAACTCTAGACTCACATAGAGTATCCCACTACCCGCTTATATTGCTACCAGGATATCTATTAGACGAGTCAAAGTTCGCATAGTTCCACCTGACCTCCTTACTTTTCCTCACCACACAAAGATTTCTTCATCCATAATCTTCTACAGTTCACTGATTTTAAAATGCCATCTTTCCAGATGCTAAGCTGGAAGAGCTTGGAGTCATCGTTGGCTTTATCTTTATGACACAGTACAAGCCTAGTCTAGCAGGAAATCACACTGGTTCCACCTCCAAAATATATGCTGACTCTAACCACTTCTTTCTGCTGCCCGCCTGACCCAGCCACCAGCCACTGTCACTTGGATTACCGAAGGGTGTCCCTGTTCTGCTCAATGGGAATCTGTTAAAACATAGTAAGAGGATGTCACGTGGAATGGCTTCCTGTTTCATTCAGAGTCAGCCTCAAAGTCCGCCCCCTTCAGGTGCCTCTCTGCTCCATCCACTAGCTCTTTGTCCCTTGCTCCAGCTGTACCAAGCTTGCTGCTCCTTAAACCTTCCAAACTTGGTCTTGGCTCATGACTCCTAAACAGCAGGTTTCCAGCATTCGAAATGACCCCCCAGCTCTTTCACATCTTTCCTCAAATGTCACTTTTGAAAGTGAGGCTTCATTGGGCATAGTAGTACACGCCTGTAATCCCAGCTCTTGGGAGGCTGAGGAAGGAGGGTCGTTGTGAGTTCAAGACCAGCCTGGCTGCAAAGTAAGCTCAAAGCCAGCCTGAACTGCATAGTGAGACCCTGTCTCAAAAGGACAAAAAAAAAAAGAGGCTTACCTTGTCCAGTTGATAGAATTGGAAACACCCGTATTCTATCCTGCTCTTTTTTTTTGAGACAGGGTCTTGCTATGCCGTTTAGGCTGGCCTTGACTCACTTTGTAGCCCAGGCTGGTCTTTTTTTATTCTGAAATTTTAAAACATCAGTTTGCTATACTGATTAATTCAACATTTATATTTTCAGAACTTAATAATCCCATAAATAATTACAGCTCTCACTTATTTAAAAAAATCAAGGGATAACATATGTATTTAGACATATTAGCAGCGTAAAATGTATGCTTCAACACACTTATTGAGAAGTCTCAAAATATTACTACACCAAATTCAAGGGCAACTGCAGGAACCTGACATAAAAGTTCTTTAGAGTAACATTTCAGGAAATTCCAAAAACAAGAACAGGAGTCAAGTAGGAATTAGTCTCAGATTAATCGACAAAGTTCAGTGCCTGCTCTAACTTGATTTTTCTGTCTCTCCATTGCAAAAACAAAGCAAAACAAAAGAAATAGTTTCAGGATGGGTTAATCATTTAGATGAAAGTTCATCTACTAGAGAAAGGGAGAGGCTGTTTGGGCAGGTGACACAGAAGAGTGGGGTGGTAGCCCCGACTTTCGCTGGTGAGTTACAAGAAGATCCCGCACTGCTGTTGATTCCATCCAGGGTAGCCGAAGATCCACACACGCCGGGATCTGACAGCTGTGCAGCGTGAGAAGAAAGCGTGTTGGTGATGCCCAGGAAAAATCTCTTTGGTTGATACTCGGTTTCCATTTCACATTTTCTTTTCAGTGGTCCAAGCACACTTGGTCTAATGCAGTGGATGGGGCTCCGGCTTTACAGGGCGGTAGATCGGGTAGTTGGGCTGGGAATAGGCCTTGGAGGCAATCCGTTGAGACTCACAAAACTTTGCAAGGAAGGCGAAAAACACTGCTTTCCAGTTCGCCTGGTAGGTGAAGGTGCTGGTGACACTGGAATGAAAGCGATGCGCTCTGGGGAGGCGAGTTTCTCCACGTCGTTGTCACTCAGGCTGAAACTTTTCTCCCAGGAGTGGCTTATCTGCATTGCGGTCTGCACCTCGCGCTCGTGGACCATCTCTCGGTTGATCAAGTCCGTGCCCTCCTGTTTGATCTGGTGCAAGCGGCTGCTGTGCGTGCGGAGCGGGGAGGCCCGGAGCGGGGAGGCCCGGAACGGCAGGCCTTGGCGGCTCGGGAACGTTGTGCTCTTTCTCTTTGCCCTCAGCGCCTCGGCCTGGAACACTCGAGGAGTGTCACTGAGGCGGTGGATCAAGGGGACGATGTTAGACCTCCTGAGGCCCCCGCCGCCGCCGCCGCCGCCACTGCGGCCGCTCTCCGCTGGGCTCACGCCCGTACCCGGAGGCAGCTCCAGATCCAGCTCCATCTTCTGAGCCATGTCAGGGGCAGAGAGGCGAAGGCGGTGCTCAGTCAAGGCCCTGAGACTCCAATTCCCCGCAGCCCAGGCCCTCCACTGCTGCCGCTGCCGCCCAGAATGTCAGCAGCCTCGCCCCTCTGCGTCCCAGGCTGGTCTCAGACTTGTAGCAATCCTCCTGCCTCAGCCTCCTCAGTGCTGGGATTACAGGCGTGCACCACCACGCCTTGCTATGCTGTTCTTTTTTTCTCGTTGCACTTACCAATTTCAACCTATTATTTATACATGGTCTTACACTCTTCCTGTGGCTATAATAAAATACCTTAGACTGGGAAATTTATAAATAACACATTGATTTCTTGCAGTTCTGGAGGCTAGGAAGTCCAAGATCAAGATGCTGGAAGATTTGATGTCTACCGAGGGCTGGCTTTTTTCTTCTAAAGTGATGCTTTGTTGCAGCATCTCACATAGCGGAAGCCAGACCGGGCGTGGTGGCACAAGCCTGTAATCCCAGCACTCGGGAGGCTGAGTCAGGAGGATTGTTGTGAGCTCAAGACCAGCCTGGGCTACAAAGTGAGCTCAAATTGAGTTCAAGACCAGCCTGAACTGCATAGTGAGACCCTGTCTCAAAAAGACACACACAAAAAAACAATGTAGTGGAAGCCAGACATTAAGAGGGCAAATGGGCCAGGGAACCTCTCTGAAGCTTTTTTCAGAATGGCATTAATCCCTTGGAACCCTCACGACTTAATCACTTCTGAAAAGGCCCCTCTCTGTAAATACCATCACCTTGGAGTTTAAATTCCAATACATGAATTTTGGAGGGACATGCACATAACCCCTCTACTTTGTTGCCAGCTCCCTCTTCCCAGCATGAATAAGCACAGATGTCTATGTCATGGATGAATCCTAGCAACTTGTGCAGTTCTTGGCACGTGGTCAGCACTCAGCAAATATTTGTTAATGTTCAGATGAATGAATAAATGAGTAAGTGAGTGCATGAGTAAATGCATGTGGAGTTCTTTGGGGCCTCGGTGAGACTGATGTCATTACTCTATGTCTTTGATCTTAATGTATCTTGTCCAGAAGTGTTGGTAAATTTCCTTGAGTTGTCATAAGCTCATCTGGATTTCATTTTTTACTGCTATCAACATGGAACATCATCTCTTCAAAGTCTCAAATGAGACAGAATATAAAAATGGAAATCGAAGCAGAAAAGGAAGCTGGATACCCCACAGCGTAACTTGTAAGGGGGACTAACACTCCTAGGCTTGAAAATACTCACTATTGTTGCTGTTAGTTTTGTACTGTGGGCAGAAGAAAGAGATGGTACCTGAAAGATGATTGCAGTAGAGTTCAAATACAGAAGACCGTGGTGACAGCCAAGAAGAACGGCAGGACACTTCAAATACAGGTAAGGAAATTAAAACTGAATGAATAGCAAGTGGGTTATTGCTGTAACACATGAGAAGATTCTGTGGTTTCTTCAGATGAAGCGATGAACCTAGAAAGCAGATGAAATGTCAGTTTCCTGATATTGTTGCTGTAACAAATTATCACAAACTTAGTGGCTATTTTACAGTTCTGCAGTATGAGATGCGTCTCACCAAACTCTAATCTAAAGTTGTTGGTGGGACTGTGGTTCTTTCCAGAGGCTCTTTCCATGGCCCTGGGGAGAATCTGTTTTCTTGCGCCTTTTCCAGCTTCTGCAGGCTGCTCTCATTCCTTGGCTCATGGCCACTTCCATCTTCAAAGCCAACAATGGCCATTCCAGCCTTTCTAACAGCCCATTGCTCTGAAACTGATACTTCTGTTTCTTTCTTTTGTGCTTCTATTTGCATTGTATCCACATGGGCAATCTAGGATAATCTCTGCTGTATTTTATATCACTTGAAGCCAGTTTCAGCGGCTATTCAGGAGGCTGAGGTACAGAAGGATTGTAAGTACAAGGCCAGAATGAACAACACAGGGAGATGAAATGCTGTGTCAAAAACAAATCAAAACAAAACAAAAATCAAAAAACAAAACAAACCCCAAATGATCATCTGAGTGACAATCTTAATTCTATTTGAAACTTTATCCTTTTGGCCATTGCTATGGTTTGAATTTTAAGTGTCCTCCAAAGATTCATACAGTAAAAGCCTGCCTCTCAGCATAGTCACACCGAGAGATGGTAGAACCTCTAGGGGAGACGGTCATTTAGGTCACTGGCCGCGTGCTCTCAAAGAGGTGGAGGAACTCCAGCTCCATCCTCCTGTTGTCGGCTCCCTGGCAGTGAAGTGAATAGTTTTGTTCCACCTTGTGCTCCCTTGCGATGTGTTGTCCCACCATGAGCCCAAAAGCAACAGCCCAACCAAGCAAGGAATGGAACCTCCAGAACTGTATACCACACCAAACCCTTCCTCTTTAAAAACTGGTATCTCAGGTAGTTAGGATAGTGACAAAGAGCTGGCAAACACAGCCACATAAAATAACATATTCACAGGTTCTAGGGATTTGGACATTGAGATCTTTGGGAGATCATTATTCTGCCTACCACAGATAGTAAGTATCCAAATGAGAACAGTCTTTTTTTTAAGAATTTGATTATAGGTTAAAAAAAAAAAAGAGGCTCTCTTTTATCCAGATTGAGCACCTAGGGGCTTGAAAAAATATACCACTTGATTAGAAGTGAGGGAGTGTCAATGGCGAACAGTAAATATTTATTAGATGAATGATTCAAAAGCAGCATGGAAATAGATGTGATTTTACTGGCAGCTTTCTGCATGAGTGTTTATCATCTCTTGGGGCAAATAAAACCACTTCCTTCAAACAATTTTCTATCTCTCTTTATGTTTTATAATAACAAATCTCAGAGATAAGTGATAGAAGAGACAGTAATATTACAAATCAAAGAGTAATAGTTAAGAGTTCCTCCTTGAATGCTCTGAGACTCAAAACATTTATGGATATTTTTCTATTGGATTATTTTACTTGGTTTGGATGGGTCAGAGCAGATGGACCTCATCTGGGGTCTTACATGAGTCTCTTCAGAATCAGGTCCTGAGACAAGCATTTGACCTAAGTAGTGTGTTAAGTGAGAACTTTTAGGGAGAAACAGATAAATGAATAGGGGAGAGGAAGGGAAAAGGAAGAAGACAAGCAAGGGGATGATTTCCCGGAGAGCCCCAGCCGCTGGTTAAGCCCAAGAGATGCTCTAGAGCCTGATTTAACCTCCAAGTTTATACTTCCTTCTGGGGGTAGAGCTGGACATTTATAGTTCAGTGCTAGTCATTGGTTGGCCAAAGTTTACCTTGGGTGGCTGTGAACTTCTAGGCACTTCCAGTTCTCAACACAGTGGGCAAATGACTCCCAAAACCCCAGGTATGGCTTCCAAAGAGTCACAGCTTCTGGCTATTAATAAAAACACAAGTGAGGTATAGAAATAACTATAGTTTGGACTTTAAATGTCCACCAAAGGCCCAGGTACTCAAGGCTTGGTCACTAGCCTCTAGTGCTATTGGCAGGTGGTGGAACTTTTAGGACTCGGAGCCACCTAGGAGCAAGTTAAGTAAGTTGGGTGTGTGTTATGGTTGATACATTGTGTCAACTTCGGGAATCTGCAGGTTTAACTAATGAGTGATTCAGCAGGAAGCTGAGGTGCTTACTTTGTAAACATCCTGAGCCTATGGAAGAGGAGGGCATGGATATTGTTTGAGAGGTTCATGACCCCTGGGTGGGGGTAGACTGTTTACAATATAGGGGAAAAAAGGAGGCTGCTTGCAGCCATTCAGCCCTTTTTACTTGTGGTTTTTGCTGTGCTCTGCTGCCCTGAACAGTTTGCCCTCTGCCTTGAGCCACTCTGCCTCTGAACCAGCCAAGTATAGACTAAAACCTCCACAAACTGTAAGCTAAATAAACCTTTCCTTCCTTCGTTTTGGGCTTTGGGTATTTTGTCTCAGCAACGAGAAAAAAGTAACCAAGACAGTGTGCTTTTAAGAGGACTATGGAACTCTGGCCTCCTTCTTTCTTCTCTCTCATATCTGGCCACGAAATGAACGGGCCTCCTCCAGCCTATTTTCCCACATGATGTACTGCGCTGCCACAGCCCCAAGCTATGAGCCCAATTAATCATGAATCTGAAGCCTCCAAAACTGTAGCCCAAATAAACTTCTTTTGAAATTGATGAATCTAAGGTATTTGTTACAGTAACCAAATGTAGGCTGACATAAAATAAACATTGTCTAAGGGTCCTAAGGAGATCTAAGTGGGGTCTTAATAGTGTCCACCATAGTTTCTTGCAGCTCTACATTTACAGAACTATTGCTGTGTAAGGACGATGAGTATTTGTATATGCAAAATTTCACATTTCAAGAATTCTGAATGAGAGGTACCCCTGCACTTGAGATACCTTTGTTTTTAATAAATATGGCTCTGCTCCCAGGAAATATTTTTTTCACAGTGATAAACCAGGCTTTAACGATCATGTTATTTATAATTTCTGTTTTTAAAAATTTTCATTTGGGCCGGGCATGGTGACACGTGCCTGTAATCCTAGCACTTGGGAGGATGAGGCAGGAGGATCATTCCCAAGTTTGAGACCAGTCTGGGCTACAAAGTGAGCTCAAGGCCAGCCTGAACTGCACAGCAAAACACTGCTCAAAAAGACCAAAAAAAAATGTTTCCATTTGGTTGTTTCTAGGAATAGTTTGGACTTTTCTGTTATACTTATAGAAATGGACTTTAAAAAATGCAGTTGACCACAGACAAGATCCAAACTTCTTCTGATCAGTTATGGTATTAATTTGGTTTAATATTGATGTTTTGGACATTATTCATGGCATGGCTAAAAAAACCCCATAAAAATAAAATTCGAAGCATATGTTCTCTAGTTCATTTCTGAGCAAATATCTCAACAATTAAAGAAAAAAGTTACTGAAAATAATAGAAACCAAAGAGACATATCTCATGATCTTGGAACCACTGAGGGCAGAATGGTCCCTCAGAAGATTAAGACATTTCACTTTTAAAGTTATAAATTAATCTGGTTTCTACTGAGGGCAGGTCAAACAAGCACTTGAAAGCAATGCAAAGTGTTGGTTTTGGATCATTTTAATGCTAAAACACATATTTAAACCATTTATACAAGATAAACTAACAATTTTTTGGTCAACAGCCTGCCAATTATGATGTTAAAAGAGAAGCATAAGAAACCCAGAGTTGTTTGGGATGTAATCTGAGCCTGTTCTCTGGACCAAGAAATTCATGAACGATCAACATGCTCTGATTTAGGACCAGCTTGTTTCTGTGGGTCTATGGGGCTTCTGTGTGTCAAAACTACTCTTAGAGCTGTTTATCTTTGTCAAAAGAACAAATGGCAGTAGTAATGAGTTACCACTAGGCCAGAAGAGCTACAAACTACTGTACATATATGGGTTTAATCCACCTAGCAACCACAGTGATTGGTTAACTTTTTTTTTTATGGTACTGGGAACTGAACTCATGCTCTTGTGCTTGCCAGCTAGGCGCTATGCCACTGGGCTATATCCCCAGCTCATGGTTAATAAATATTCCACAAGTTCTTCCAATCATAATGAGGATATCGATAAAAATGATGACCATGATGAAGAAGAGAAAATGGCAGACACTTTGCCAAGCTTCCATTACTAGAATACCCCAGGACCTTTGTACTTGCTTTTCCTTCTACCTAAAACTTGTTTCTCTAGATCTCAACATGACAGATTCTTTTCTGCACTGAGATATAATCCAATTGTTACTTCTTATATGACACTTTTCCTGGCCTGGTCTAAATAATATTTTCCCCAAGACATCAATATATTCTATGACATTACTCTGTTTTCTTTTTTTCCTAGCATTTCTCACTAGCAAAAATGATCTCATCCACTTGAGCTTTTATTTATTTCCCTGGATCTCCTGTAAGCTCACCACTATCATTTAGAGAGGGCACTGTGGGCTTGGGATGCAGTTTGGTGGTAGAACGGAATGCTTGCCTAGCGTCTGCAGAGAGGGCCCTGACCCACAGCTCAGCTCGCCTTCTCTTTCCTGTCCTTAATGCATCCTGTACCATGAAGGTCTACACATACACCATTACGCCTTTGAAGGCTGAGGTATGGCACAAAGAAGAACTGGTTACAATCTACTTTGAAATTTACTTTAAAAAATTAGATAAGTTGGGCTGGGGATATAGCTCAGTGGAATAAGCGCTTGCCTGGCAAGCGCAGGGTCCTGAGTTCGATCCCCAGTACCGCAAAAAAAAAAAAAAATTAGATAAGTTTATGCATGTGTAAGGAATGGTTAAGCACATGTGTGATAAGTCAAATGCAGTTTAACTGTAAATGGTAGAATCTAGGTGTTAGCTGTAAGGTATGCTATGATCTAAAACATGTCCTACAAAGTCTGTGTATTGGAAACTGGAGCCCTCATCAACAGTACTAAGATGTGGGGCCTTTAAGAGGGGATTGATAATGAAGCCTCCGCCCTGATAAAGGGATTAATACTGTTATCTAGGGAGTGGGTTCCCAATAAAAGGATGAATTCAGGGCCCCACTCCCTGTGCACACACAATCACTTACCCTTCCTTCTGCCTTTCTGCTGTGCAGTCAGTGACACAGCCAGAAGACTCTTCCTAGATGTGACTCCTCATTCGTAGACTTTCCAGTCTACAGAACCATTAGACAAATAAATTTCTGTTCATTATGAAATTACCCAAGGTCAGGTACTCTATTATAGAGCACAAAATGAACAAAGACAGGGTATTTGCTTTTTAATTTAATTTTCTTTTGTCTGTTTGAGTCAGGGTCTCACTAGGCAGGTCAGGCTTGCCTTGAGCTCACTTTGTAGCTCAGGCTGGTCTTAAACTTGCAACCATCCTCCTGCCTCAGCCTCCCAAGTGCTGGGATTACAGGCATGTGCCACCATGCCCAGCTAAATTTTTCAAGTTTATTGTACATTTGAAAACTTTCAAGGTTGGATAAAACATGATGATAAAGGAAATGGTTTGAAAGTTAGGAGTCCATAACTGTCTCAACTCTGCTACTTACTAGACACTGTAGACAAAGCCTAACACTGTGGGAATCGGTTTTCTTATAGCATTAAATAAGTTTAATTATGTGATACACTCATGGTTGAAAGTAATAATAAACTGTGCCCTCAAACTACGTGTAGATATGAGGGGAGATTGTCATTCATAACTGGATAATTGGGAAGATGGTCCTCAAACCAGGCTGTTTGAAATTTCTCCCTGTTTGCTCTTCTTGTTTTCACACATTGGCTCTAGTTTTCCTAGTTTCCGAGGGGCTTTGTGTAATCAGAATGGAAACGCCCGCAGATAATACTGTCTTCTGTTTTAGTAAAACCGCGTGTCACAGAGTATTTTCTCCCCCAAAATCCTCACCTGAGTTTCAGGAACAAGGAGAATTGGCCTGGTATGCGTTATGAGCAGAGTGTAGGCCTGGATCAATGCTCCTACCCGGGTTGGGTGCTCCACGGTGTGGAACATCCAGTAAAGCCACAGAAAACAAGTTGAGGTTCATTTCTCATGGCTCAAGGCATTATTATCACCAGGGAAATAAGAGGATGGGACGCTGGAAAGAGATCAGCAAACAGATACCTTCGAGTCCTGGGCTATCTGAGGAATCTTCTAGTGGTACTTAAGTGCTGATCAGATTGCTATATACATGATACATGCTCAGAAAATATTTTGTGAAGGTTATACATAAAGTCTATAAAAATGGCAAAGTATTTAAAATATTAGTAATGGAAAAGTTATTTAGATCCACTAAGTATAATCCTTCATTTTAACCATAAAGGAAAATGGCAACCAAAGAGGTAAAGGATGTTTCCAAGGACACATGGTCCTGTCTCTTTGTCTTTCTAGGTCTCCTCAGCGCATTTTTATTTAAACAGATCTACTTGCCTCCAACACTCAGTAGATTAACCACCAGCTAATATAATTACAAGCACCCTGATAACAAAGAAAACAGAAGCTACAAATTACAAAGCAAAGGGGGAAAAAAGAGAAAACCTACCTTTATTGAACTGGTATTCTAATGAGTTCAACATTGGAACCAACACATCCAGGTTCTCCTAATAGAAAAGAGGACAGAGCTGTTGGCGTCTCTCACAGTTAACTTGTGCTTGTGGATAAAAGCTTGTTTATACAGCTGGATGGGTCCAGAAGGAGCTGGACTGAAAACATTCGGTGAGCAGGCTGATGGCAGGGGACAACTGGGCACATCTGTTTCCCATTAGAGATGTTAGGCTACGATACTGCTGTCCTCTGACCTCTGGGACCAGCTTCCCTAGAGGCCTGGGTGTGTTCTTGGGTCTCAAGGTGCTGACAGTAAATTCACTGCTAACACGTTCTAAGGGCACCCATGGGTTTGCATGGCTATGTAGGGGAGTTTGGAATTAAAACTTGGAATCCAGGTTGGGTGGTTGAAGTTATTTGTGTTCAGCTCCTAAGGTACACTTTAATTCTGTAGTAAAAACTGTCAGAAATAACAGCTCATTCATTTCCCTCCTTTCCTCTCTTTCATCTTTCCTTCTTTTTAGTTAAGCATTCTTAACCAAAACTCTTGAGACCAGGAGATCTGTGAAATAAAAACATTTGTGAAGTCTTGATAGATGCTCGCCAGAAAAAAGGATAGGAGCCTAGGGCAAGTTTCCATAAACTCCTGGCAGCAAGGCTATCTAGCAGTTGGAAAAAGAGAAGTTGCCTCTGGATTGGTTGGTGCTAACTGTCTAGAACATATACATATGAACATGGTAAGACGGGCGCTGGTAGTAATGGGAGTTAAGTCAAGATTAACTTCCCTTATCTTTTTGGTTCTCTATCTGCTGGTGTTTGTCATTAAATTGAAGCCGGACATGGTGGTGCACGCCTGTAATCCCAGCCCTTGGGAGGTTGAGGCAGGAGGATCATTGCGAGTTTGAGGGCAGCCTGAGCTACAAAGTGAGTTCAGGACCAGCCTGAATGGCGTAGTGAGACCCTGTCTCAAAAAGACAAAACAAAACATAATTAAATTGAGGACATCTTAGAATTTATTTTTCATCAGGAAGAATATTGCAGAGAATGCTATCCTTTTCATAGAAAAGCAGAATAATGCTGCTCCTAACTTCTCTCTAGCAGTTAACCATGTTGACCAGCATCTTGAAAAATGCCTTGAGTCCTTTGAATTTTTTTTTGTACTGGGAATCAAAGTCACAACCTCATGCTTGCTAGGCACTTGCTGTACCGCTAAGCTGTATCCCCAGCCCTGAAACTTTGACAGTAACCAAAAACTATGTCTGGACCTGAGATACCAGTGTCTTAGTTTAGGCTTCTCTGAATTCAGACCTCAAGATAGGAACTTAGGTGCAGGAAGTTTGTTGAGAAAGAGTAAGAGCGAGAGACTCTAAAGAGTAAGGCACAGAAAAGCTGAAAGCCAATAGCAGGATGTGACATTGCTTGTGCAGGGCTCAGTAGTCTGGGAACTCTGAGAAGTTTCCAGTGCATCTCAGAATTGGCATGAAGCACAGACAGCATTTGAACCCTTGTTTTGCTGAAGGTTGTACTTGGGGCAATGTAACTTCCACACAGCTCCAGCCTGTGTCTGGGCATGGAAGCCGTGCAAACTACTGTGGCACAGAGGAGGTGGCAGAAAGACAGGAAAGCAGACAATGTAAGCTGGAGAAGACTGCCAGGTCTGAACCGGAGGCAGCCAAGATGCGAGGCCTGTACCAGAGGCATCTGCTAGCACGGTGAGCAGCTGGAGTAGGCCCAACAGAGTAGAAATGAACAGGTGATTGGAATGTAGTGTTTCATCATGCTGTCTTCTCCACTTTTGTATATCTTTGGTTTTTTTTTTTTTTTTTTTTTTTTTGTCTTTTTGAGACAGTGTCTTGCTATGCAGTTCAGGCTGGCCTTGAGGTCACTTTGTAGCCTAGGCTGGTCTTGAACTCGCAAGGATCCTCCTGCCTCAGCCTCCCAAGTGCTAGGATTACAGGCGTGTGCCACCACGCCTGGTTTTGTATATCTTTGAAGTTTCCCATAAAAACAAGTTTTTAAAGTTAATTTAATATGCAAATTACCTCCCTTCAACATCATCCTTACATTTAGGAGAAACATTAGAAGCTAAATCATTTTTCAACAAACTCTATCAAGTGCATGAGGCAGGACAGAAGAAATAAGGACAGGTAGAGGGGGATGGACATGACCAAAATACACTATCATATTGAAACCCCCTTGGCCCCTTGTGAAACTAGGGGGTAGAGTAGGGGAGGAGTGGTGGGGGGAAATGAGTGAAGTATGTTGTGTGCATGTGCAAACAGACAAATAAAATAAGTAAAGATAGGTGGAAAAGAGACAAGAAAACTCATAATTTTAAAATTGCACGCTCCTAATCCCAGCACCTGGGAGCCGAAGCAGAAGGATGGCAGCGAGTTCAAACCCAGCCTGGGCTGCGCAGGGAGTTCAAGGCCACCCTGCACTACATAACAAGATGCTGCCTCAGAAAACCAAATACATAAAAATCAATAAATACATTGTGCTTTTCAGGAGACTGCAAATTCACAACCCAATCAAAGTCACCCGAGGTGATCCTTACTTGTATTCTGTATCTTCTTTTCCTAGGCTTGTTTGTTTTTCTTCCTGACCTATTACATCCAGATCTTTTAAAGATACTACAAATCCATCAATTAAGGATAACTGATTTAGTTCCTAAGGTAAAGGACAGCAGCCTCATTTAAAAAGAAGAAAAAGATTTAAAGGGTTCAAAGAATGTTCTTAGACGAAACATTTTCGATCACCCATTTTAAAGTCTGCATATGTATCTCCAGTTCAAGACATTCTGTCTTAAGGACCTGTACTCTATTTCCACTGAGTGTGTACTTCTTTTACTGCACCTAATAAAATGTCTGTGCCTCTCATGGACATGTCCTGAAATTCTTTTTTCTGTGCAGAGAATTAAGGACCTAGTCTGGGGGAGGGGATAAAGAAAGGATTAAGATGTATTATGCCAATGTACCAGATCCCCCACAGTGAATACAATCATTATATGCTAATAAAAGTAAAAAATAAAACCAAAGAAACCATCCTCATTGTAATTCTCAACATAGCTATGGTACTTTTAAAAGCGTCCCTCACATCTCCACCACACCCAGATTTGAACCAATAGTTGTGCTAGAATATTTCTCTTTGACATCAGTGGAGCTAGAATGGCATTATTTCTGGTAGTTATCTTCTTCCCTAATTGCCCAAAAAACGTTTTGGCAGAATTACCATTGATCAGGGCGTGGTGGTGCACATCTGTAATCCCAGCACTCAGAAGGCTGAGGCAGGAGGATCACTGTGAGTTCAAGACCAGTCTGGGCTACAAAGTGAGCTCAGGGCCAGCCTAAACTGCATCGTGAGACCCTGTCTCAAAAAAAGAAAAAGACACAAAAAAGTCATCATTGACACAGCAGACACTATCTGGATTAGCTTGTTGGATCACTCTGAGAGCTGCATAAAGTGGTTGTTGGTTTTTCCCATGCTCTGTCCTGGGTGTCTGTGTGTAATGGAGGGAAGAGAACCCAGATGACAAGGATATTCCTCTTAGGCTTTGGACCTGTTGACGACGACCCTATAACTGTACTCTTGGTATTAGGAAGGGAGCCTTCTTTTAGAGAGCTGCTGGACAAGCAGTTCTTCTACCTGGATGACAAGGAGCCCCTGTACTTTATGTCTATCCTAGTACAGTTCTTACACATAATAAACTCCCAATAAATGTTGTAATAAAAAACAAAAGAACCTAGTCCCCAGGCCAAATTGAAGTCCCCATCTCTTCTCTGGGAAAACACCTCAGATCCTGTCCAGTGACAGTGCATTCTTCCTTGTAAATTTTATTCTTTTTTCGAGACAGGGTCTTACTCTGCAGTTCAGGCTGGCCTTGAAGTCACTATGTAGCCCCAGCTGGTCTCGAACTCATAGTGATCCTCTTGCCTCAGCCTCCTGGGTGTCGGGATTGCAGGCATGCACCATGATGCCCAGCATCCTTGTAAATATTATGTTACCAGCTCTGCCTCCCATACAATAACAAGGGTTAATTCCAAGTAAGGGCCAGAAATGTAGCTCAGTGGTAAAGTGCTTCTTAGCATGCATGAGGCCCTGCATTCAATCCCCTGATCGACCCAGTCCCACACACAATAAGTTTGATGTTTGCTAAAACTGAACTGAATTCACAGAAATACCCAATGTAGCACAGGAAGATATTACGAAAAAAGTCATAGGAAAAGAGACATCCTGACTGGGCCTTTATTTAAAGCAAAGTTATACACAAAGCATCCTGGACAAGCATTTGCTGCTTTTGCAGCCTCTTAGAAACAGTTTCTCAAATACCTTTTTCCATTGTATGCAGCTTTAGACAACTGATGAATTCAAGAATCTTGGCTTCTCTTGGATAAGCTGTGAACACTTGATCTCCTTGCTTGATTGACTAATTGTGATACTGGAGATCAAACCTAGGGCCTTTGCACTAACCTGCAACCCCATTCCTTTTTAATTTTTTTTATTCTGAGGAAGAGTCTTGCTAAATTTCCGAGGCTGATTTCAAATGTGCAATCCTCCTGCCTCAGCCTCCCAGATTGCTGGGATTATAGGCGTGTACCACCTGGCTCCCATGATCTAATTTGCACTGTAAAAATTTTCACCCTGGAATTTGGATCTTGAACAGAGAGATACAAGTACCAGAAACAGATGAAGTTTGTTCATCATATGGTTGTGCCTGAAAAAGCTTCTGTGTTAGTACCTGGTTTACAGCTAGAACTCCCCTGGTTTCTGTCTTCTACAAATTGTTCCTTTGATTTGGTAAATTATGCCCACCTTTTAATATTCATTTTTTCTCTTTCTTATCAAGGTCACATGCAATTTTTGTGCCCTTAGTGATTATAGCAGTTTGTCCAAGAATGCCATCATTAGCTCTTCCTCCTCTCTAAGGCATGTACTCCTCCCATCAAGAGGTGGGCACTATGGCTGGGCATGGTGGTGCATGCCTGTAACCCCAGCACTCTGGGAGGCTGCTGGAGGAAGATCACATGTTCAAACCCAGCTGGAACAACTTGGTGATTTAGTGAGATTGTCTCAGAGTTAAACAAGGTCTAGGGATATAGCTCAGTGTGAAGGTCCTGGGTTCTATCCCCAGAACCACATGTGAAAAATGAAAAGAGGCAGGCCCTCTTCCATCCATTTAAAACTAAACAGCCACGTGTGGTGGTGTACACTTGTAATCCCAGCAATTGGGAGGCTGAGGTAGGAGGATCACCATGACTTTGAGGCCAGTCTGGGCTACATAAGTGAGTTCAAGGCCAGCTGGTACTACATAGTGAGACCCTGTCTCAAAAAAATAATTCCTAAACCGGCCTTTGACTGGATTCAGTATGAATGACACTCTGCTAATTCTTGGCCCAATTTATGAAAACTGGCCATCTCCAATGACTTTCTTTTACAATGCTCATGCTGGGAAAAGTCGGCTGTCACGTATGGACTCCAGGGCCACTGTGGCTTTTGCTATGCGGAAGCCCAAGTCACATGGAAGGAGAGAGCGAGATGCCCAACCAGCCCTGTGGTTCTAGCTACCTAGCCGAGTCAGGTGCCACGTGAGTGAAGAAGCCTCTCAGCTGCCTCTAGCTGCCATCTAACTATAAACACACGAGAGAGCCTAGGAGAAAACTGCTCACTTGAGACTGTCAGACCTTAGAACTGAGAATACAGAATGTGTGCACAGACACAGCAAGACATGCACTAGAACTTTCACAGCAGCACTTATGTCATCATAAAGGACTACAGGGTGGTTTAAAACAAGAGAATTTTATTTTGTTACAGTTCTGGAAGGGAGAAGCCCAACTTCAAGATTTCAAGAAGGCTATGTTCCAGCTGAGACTCTTGAGTCAAAACTTTTCTTTCCCTTGCTCCTGGTGGTGGCCGTAGATCCTTATGTTACACCTGCATCATGCCGATCTCTGCCTCTTTTGTCACATGGTGTCCTCCTTTGTGTGCCCAAATTTCTTACTTCTAAAGTCACTTAGGCATGGGAATTAAAGGTCTACTCTGAAGACCTATCTTAACTTGCCTATATCCATTTCAAAATAAGCATCTTGGGTTAGGCCTCCCAACATATCTTCTATTTTAAAGAGTAGTAAAAAAAAATGGCAATGTATCAACATCACAGACATAAACAAAACAAAACAAGAACATTAAAAGTGACACAGGGTTTCAAAACAAAAATGATAGGAATTAACAGTGATTATATTACATACTGTTATCTTCAACTACATTGCTGCACTCCAACATACCTTACTGGGAAACAATTCACAACAGCCTCTAGACTGGCAAGCACCCAAATGCCCGTCAACTGTGGGTGGATTAAACAGTTACCCAGTGATATCGCACAGGATTGATGATACCAAACGCATCCACTACAGACTAATTTCATTTTTTTTTTCGGTACTGGGGATTGAACTCAGGACCTTGTGCTTGCCAGGCAGGCACTTATTACACTGAGCTATATCCCCAGCCCCTACAGACTAATTTCAAAGCATGATAGACACGTGCTCATACCGTAAAATTCCATTTAGACAAAGTTCAAAAGCAGAGAAAGTGAATGCGTGTTGTTAAAAGTGGAGATTAATCTGGGCAAGACTGTGACTTCTTTCACTTGGTCTGAGAAGTGGTGACACAATGTGACACCATAACTTGGTAAGTTATTTATGGTTTTATTTAGGGTTCAACATCAAGAACGTGTCTCCTTTTAGTCCTTGCCTGCATGGAGTTGACCTTGCAGGAGAAATGATCAGTAACCAATATAAAGGGGAAGATTAGAGTGGGTTAACTGGGGCTTTGTGCAACCCTGAGGTAAAGCAGGCAGGGACCCAGGAAGGCCAGCACGGGCATGTGGCTGTGACTGGGAGTGTGAGGGGAAGGCAGCCGGGAGGGGCATCGGTGTGGCTCCTTACGTCTCGCTAATGGGTCATTTCATAGGAGTCTTGTTTTTGTGGGAAAGGGAGACTAGTTACACGTTTCAGCACAAGCGATGGGGTGCAGAGAGAGGCGGAGAGCTTGGTGTCCAGGAAACACATTCATATTGCCCTGGGACTGAGGGGTGACGGCACAGCTGGCTGGGTACTTGGCAGATAGGAGGATGGATACAGAGACGGTGAGGGGCATGGTGGTGCACCTGCATCTCCAGGCCTCTAGGAGGCTGAGGCAGGAGGATTGCCAGCTTGAGTCCATCCTGGACAATTTAGTGAGACTCAAATAGAAAAGGCCTGGGAACGTAGCCTGGTGTGAAGACCCTGAGGTCAACTCCCAGTATTGCCAAGCACACAAAGCAACCAACCCAGAGGGGTAGGTAGGATACCTTTCATCTTATCCACCTTTGTCAGAGCTCCAAGGGCAGTATTTTACCATTAGGGCATGAAATATGAGTTGAATAATCCCTGGCTGGTCTTGCTAAAAGTTTTTTTTCCTTTTTAAGTACTGGGGTTGAACTCAGGGCCTTCACACTGAGCTATATCCCCAGACCCCCCAATTTTAAAATAATTTCTTATATTGAGACAAGTTCTAAGTTGCTAAATTGCCCAGGTTGGGCTCTAATTTGTGATCCTCCTGCCTCAGCTTCCCAGAGAGCTAGGATAATAGGTGTGCATCACCATGCCCAGCCCTAAAAGTTTTAAAGATTATGGAGGAAGAAAGAAATTTGTTCGGAGTGTAGGGAGTAGCTTATATAATTCAAAGAGAAAATAAAGAAGCAAGCTTTGGAAAAAGTCAAGTGCTGGAGTAGAAACTGAGAATCTGGTAGCTGGGATGGATGAGTACGAACTGCTTATACACCTTGCATAAGGCCTTTTTTTTTGGTACCAGGGAATTGAACTGAGGACCTTGCACTCGCCAGGGAGGCACTTATGCTGCTGATCTGTCTCCCTGCCCCATAACTCCTTACTCGTTACTTACTCCTTAACTCGTTACTGGATGAACGGTCCCGGGGACTTCGTTTTAGTTCCTTGGTGCCCCAGAGAAAGTATCAGAGAAGACACACAGAAAAGGCAATGAAGTTGTACATATATTGAAGGCAGCAAAGTATACTCTGCACGCTGAGAGCGAGCTGGTTAAACAGCTCCCAGTGGCTCTGAGGACAAGGTCTTTCACATCCAAAATTCCCCGGGTCAGCTTCCCTCTCAAGCAAATAGGGCACTGTGACATTTGTTTTATCAAAAACTCATTTAGTGTCACCCCAGATGCAAACTTTCCCATTGAAAAATTCATTTGCCTTCTCGACACATGTAAATGAAGGATTGGAAACTGCACCTTCTTTTATGTAATAACTATTTAAAATCTTTACTAGTATGTTTATAGCACAGAATGATCACATTCCGCATGGGGCGTTGGTACCTGTACAAAACATAGCTTCATTCCTGTTTCATCTCTTTTCCTTGCTTTTCCTCCCCTCTCCTCTCCATCTCTTGGTCCCTTTCCAGCTTTAAAATGAGCTGGGCATGGTGGTGCACGCTTGTAATCCCGGCACTATGGAGGCTGAGGCAGGAGGATCGTTGCGAGTTTGAGGCCAGCCTGGGCTACAAAGTGAGTTCAAGGCCAGCCTGAACTGCATAGCAAGACCCTGTCTCAAAAAGACAAAACTAAACAAAAACAACAACAAAAAACTAAAATGGTCCTGGAAATGGCACCAGCTTCAAATGAAGGACTGAAAATAGCACTTTTCTGATTGATCTACAGTGTTCAGTAGTCATGGAGTTTTTCTGGGTCCTGTATCCTGTGCATGTCCTCTTGATATAGGGGAGAAAATCTCCCACCCTGAAAGGTATCTTGGATGTGTTTGTGTTCTCTAAAATCGAAGAATGAATTTTAGGAACAACGCAGGTTAAGAGCAGAATATATTTACTGAGGGAAAGAAAACTTCTGTCCGAGAGAAAAGAGAGACAGACAGAGACAGAGACAGAGAGACAGAGACAGAGAGACAGAGACAGAAGTGGGGCCTGAATGGATTGCCCAAGACTGTCTTTTCTAGAGACTTTTATAGAGCAAAACCACAAGAGGAGCTGGGTCCAAGGTAGGGGAAAAATGGGAAATCACAAGGAGGACATGAGGTGGGACAAAACTATGGAAAGCCAATGAGAATTGTTTAGGTAAAACTGATTAAACTGGGATCAAATGGGAAAGCGAGTCACTTAATTAAGTGGGCATGAGTACAGAAGAGGGGCTTTTCCTGTAGGGCGCTGGGTCAGTGACTCCCCAAGGCCATCGCTACCTATTTAGAATATCAATCCCTAAGGTCTATCTCTGGGGAGGTATGTGGTTTGTTTGTTCAATCTTTTGTCTTCAGATCCCGCAAGTACGCCTCTCCATTTTCAAGAAGGTATCTTGTCTTCCGTACTGGCTCGTTGGAGGGCCTGGCCCTGTCTTACTGCGTATAATATTTCTAACTCAGATACCTACAACACTCTCTTTAGAAAATATTCAACCACTGAGCTATAGGTTTTTATGAGCTTTGATACATCCTGCCCAATTGGTTGTCCAGTTTACCTCTTTTTAGTCTTGTTATCTCCTGTCAAGGTTCAAACTGAGGCAAGGAGGAGGTATGGAGCATCCTGGTTGACACTCCTGCTAATGCTGGATGCAAGCTGTGAGCAACAGCAGCTGAAGTACAGTGAGGCCCCTTAGAATAAGGAGGCCTTCATGTTGGACAGGCAAAGTCACAGCCGTCTGTCACTGCTTTTCCATGTGGCAGGATAGAAGACAATTTCTATGCCATGTGTGTACACACAGGCTGCATGAACCTCTCCCCCTTGAGTGTGGTTAGGAATTGTGAATATACTGGCTATCACTCATGAAAAGTGGCTACAAAGCATTGACTCTGTAGTTATCAAAAGGGAGGGTATGCCAGGCGTGGTGGAACATGCCTGTAATCCAGTCTGTGCGAGGTGAGGTAGGAGGATTTCCAGTTTGAGCTTAGCGGGCCAATTCAGTGACTTAGGGACTCCATCTCAAAATAAAGATAAAAAAGGACTAGGGATATAGCTCAGTACAAAGGCCCTGGGTTTGGTCCTTAGTAAAAACAAACAAACAAACAGTTAAATCCAGGCCTCCTCATGGAGGAGGCCTGGATTTAACTGAGTCCTTCAGAAGGTGTGAAGTCAGCCAGGCCTGTTGACCTTGAAGAAGGTGAAAACTACCAGGTATTGAGTAGTTGCCTACCACTCCATGAGCTGGACAATGAATTTGAGTACATGGTGAGACAGTAGCCCTGCCTGACATACTTGGGTTGCCTACCTGTGGGATGTGACTAGAGACTTGGACACAGAACCTGTGAAAGGCAAAATTTATGTTGCTTTAAGAAGCTAAATGTGCAGTAACTGTTACACAGTAACTGAAAACAAATATACCACATTACTTTCAGGCAACACTTCTGACTCAAGTGTCAAGGTCTCTGTGAGGGATTCATTTCAGGAACACTCCCTCTACCCCCACAGACACCAACATCTAAGGATGCTTACTTAGAATGGCATAACCTATGCACATCCTTCTACATTTTTAAAATCACTGTTTGATAACTCATAGTGCCTAATGCCATACTATAGACATTTTAGGGAGTACTGAGGAGAAGAAAACATAAGCTGATGGAGTTTTCCAGGAATAACAGATGGGGGAAGGCTCACAGAAAACTGTAAGCCGATCTAAGGCAAAAAGACCAGCACGTGGCAGATGTAATGTTACTGAGATAATGGCAGTGATTTTTCAGTTGGTTACTACTTGGGGTTTGGTATAGGTGGGAAGAACAGGGAGGAACCAGATTTTTTTTCTTCAATGAGGTTTGGTTCATATGTAATATTTTGAGTGAACTGAGTAGAGGAACAACAGCATTTGTAGTTACTCCAGAGATCCTGCCCCAAACCCTAACTTCAGTCTGCCTGTGTTCTTTACCATTTAACTAACAGACTTCACTTAGCAAAATATACATTGGGCATTCCTAATCCAAAAATCTAAAATGCTCCTGAATCTGAAACTTTTGAGCACCAACGTGATGCCATTTTTGACACTGTTTCATACAGATTAAATCTGTTGTGTAACATTAGCTTGAGCCTACATGCATACGGTGTATACGAAACATTAAATGAATTTTGTGTTCAGAGCTGGGTTCTATTCGCAAGATCGTTCATTATGTATATTCTTTATTTTTTTTGTACCGGGAATCCAACTCAGGACCTTGCGCTTGCCAGGTAGGCGCTTGTGCCACTGAGCTATATCCGCGGCCCTCAAATATTCTAAAATTGGACAAAATTCTAAATCTGAAATATTTCTGGCCTCAGACACTTAAGGTAAAGCTCACTCAACTTACACTGCTCTGTTCTTTCCAATCTTCATGGAGATAGGCTTACAAGTGCTTACATGTTAATCGGTTACAAGGAAACAGCACGCAAACGGTACCCGGGCCTTGGTTTTAGATTCTAGACATAGAAAGGGCGCTCACGCTTTCCTTTTCCGTAGGGCTATGCTGACTCTCACTTCTCATAAGCAATCTAGGCAAAATTCTAGTTTTCCCTACTGTTTAGGGAGGCTGCGATGAAGGCAACTGAGCTCTAATACAACATCTCAATTAACGATGGCTAGTTTAATTTCTCTTCTCAGCGAAAGCAGCCAACTACTCAGATCAGGTACACACATTACGTGCAAGAGAACTGCCCTGTAGGATAGGGCTGAGAGAGACTACGGCGCCTGCGTAGCTCCAAACAAACAACCAAACAACCAAACCAACCAACCAAAACCAAACCAAAACAAAACAAAAAAAACCAAACCCAAGCCAAAAGCAGATTCTAGGCTGAGCCTCCTGCCGCATGCGAGCCACTTTGGACTCGAGAGCGGAATCAGAACCGCGCGCGGGGGTTACTTCCGGACACGTGACCAGACGGAGCCCAATGGAAACACGTTACGTCACGCCCGCTTCCTCACCCTGGCAACGGGCGAGAGACTCCTTCCGGTGCAGTGAGGGCTCTAGGCTGACGAGGGTGAGTGTCCCTGTTTCTCATACTGTCCGCGCCACAGCCGCCGCTGAGCCGCTGTCTCTCTGTGGGTCTCTCTGGCTTGCTGGGACATCTTCCGGACCGGGAGGGGGCGACGCGCGGGATGCCCCCTGGCCTGGGCTCGAAGAAGGGGCCCAGGACGTCTCTCGGCCCCTAGTCTCGGTTGCGCGTGGGAGCCTCGTCTGTCCCCTTCCATCCTCGCTTCGGGCTGGGCGGCCTCGGCGCTTCTCCTGCGGAGACGGCGACCGCGGACTGCTCGTGGTGCTTCGCCGACTTTGAGGTCTCAGGCTAAAGGCATCTCGGAGTCCGAGAAATCGCAGAGCTCCGGGACGATGCGCCCGAGTCCTGAGGGGCGGGCTGGGGTCGGAGCAGCCCCTTTTAGTGTCCTGGAGGCCTGGGTAGGGTTCCGCGGGACGTCAGATTACTGCTCGGGCAGAGGAGGAGGGAAGGACCGAGTAGATGCAGTAGGTGGAGAGGAGGGCGAAGCAGAGGCATCTATTTCCGGAAGAATGGAGTTCAACTTGACTTTTCTGTACGGGAAGTGGCAAAAAGTTATTTTGTGGACCATGTGCCTACGATCATTGAATAATAAGCTGAGGAAGTTTTGGTTATACACATGGAGTTTAGTAATTTCCTTTCCTGCCGGGCGTAGTGGCGCACGCCTGTAATCCCAGCACTCGGGAGGCTGAGGCAGGAGGATCGTTGAGAGTTTTGAGACCAGCCTGGACTACAGAGTGTGCTGAAGGCCAGCTTGAACTTCATAGCGAGACTCTGTCTCTAACAAACAAAAATTCCCTTCCTGTCTGTTGTAAATAAGACCCTCCCTACCACATAAAAAATAATAATCATTAGGAAATGAAATATTTAGAAGCGGACGGAGTACCTATAGTGCCACCAACACAGCATTTTGATCCACATTAAAAATTTCTAAGTTTTGCTGCATTTTAACCTATTGATTTTTGTGTATAAAATACGGTTAGATCACTGCATGGGTTGCCGATTGCCCTCTCTCCTTACCTTTCCATTCCCTTACTGCCCCCCCCCCCCACAGTACGTGCTTTGCCACAGACCTACATCCCCAGCTGTTTCTTTCTTATTGAGATATAGTTCACATGCCAGAAAATTTATCCATTAGAATTGTAGATTTCAGTGATTATTTTAGTGTATTAAGAAATTTGTATGTTTGTTTTGTTTTTTTGGCCTTTTTTTTTGAGACAGGGTATCACTGTGCAGTTCAGGCTGGCCTTGAGCTCACTTTGTAGCCCAGTCTGGCTTCGAACTCACAATGATCCTCCTGCCTCCGCCTCCCGAGTGCTGGGATTATAGGCGTGCGCCACCACGCCCAGCCAGAAATTTGTACACACATGGCCTTTGACTAGTTTGGAACATTTTAATCTCTTACAAAATAAAGTATCTATTAAGTTACTCTGCATCACAATGTCTGCCCAGCCCCTCACCTTGCAACTACTTTGTTTTTATGGGTTTTCCTGTTCTGGACCTTTCAAGTAAATAGAATCATGTAGTAGGACGGGTGGTAGTTTTCCAAATCCTTTAAAGAAAACAAGTGTCAGTGAATGGGCTGGTAAATGGTTTTAAAGAAAACAAAAGGTATCCTTTTGTGTCTGGTTTCTTTCAGAATGTTTAATCTGTTTTCTAGCAGAATGTTTTCAGGAGTCCTCCCTGACTTTATTAGTGTTTTGTCCTGTCTCTCCCCCACCCCCTGCTTTTTAAAAAATTTCCACTGTGCTTTCGCTAGAACCCACCTAGAGGGTTGCACACTACCACCAAGTTACATCTCCAGGCCCAGTCTTTTTTTTTTTCTTTCTTTCTTTTTAATTATGTTTTACCAGAGAATGTTTTGTATAATACGTTTGTTTATCTCCACTTTTCAAAAGATGTTTAATTAGTGCATATTGGTTATACAGATGAGTGGGTTTTATTCTGGCAGGTTTGTACGTGCCTGTAGAATACGTTAATCATCTCCCCTCCTGTTTTGTGCGGTTTTGGAGGGTTTCAATGTCTGTAATGCATTTTGATCATATATTCATGCCCCAGCCCCATTCCTTTTTGTGGACAAGTAATGTGCCAATGTCTTACATTTTAGTTATCCTTTCTCCATTGGTGGATGCAGTATTTAGGTTGTGTCCACTTGGCTATTTGAATAATTGTGTAAACATACTTGTCCCAGTTTTTAGGTGGGTGTTTTTAGTTCTCTTTGGTATTGCACCTTAGAAGTAGAATTACTGGGTTGTATGGTGACTCTTATGTTGAATTTTTTGAGGAATCACCAGATGTTTTCCAAAGTGGCTGTACCATGTTATGCTTCCACCAGCAGGTTGTCAGGGTTCTGGTTCTCTATATCCTTTTTTTTTTGATATTGGGAATTGAACTCAGGATCTTAGGCTTGCCAGACAGGTGCCTGTGCAGCTGAGCTATATCCCCGGCCGGTTCTCCACATCCTTATTAACATTTATCTGTCCTTTTGATTACAGCCATCTTAGTGCTTGTGAAATGGTAGCTCATTGTAGTTTGGATTTTCATTTCCTTAATGGCTAATGATCTTGAGCACCTTTTCATGTGCTTATTGACCCCTTATGTATCTTCAGATAGATGTCTATTTAATTCCTTTACTCATTTTAAAGTTTTTTTTCTTTTTTTGTGTTTTTGAGACAGGGCCTCACTATGTAGTTCAGACTGGCCTTGAGCTTGCTTTGTAGCAGAGACTGGCCTCAAATTCACAGTGATCCTCCTGCCTCAGCCTAGTCATCTTGTGTTAAAGTATGAGTTCTTCATGTATTTTCTCTACCAGGCCTTTGTGAAATATATATTTCACAGTATTTTTCCCCATTTTGTGTGTTGTCTTTTCCCTTTTTCAGATGGTATCCTTTGAAGTACAGAGTTTAAAATTTCGATGAATTCCAATTTACCTCTTTTTTCCCATTTGGTTGCTTGTGCTTTTGGTGTTGTCTAAGAAACCATTGCTAAATCCAGAGGGCCACATTTTTTGCCCTTATTTCCTTTTATTTTTTCTTTTTTTTGGTAGTATTGAGAAAACCCAGGGTTTTCTTCCTGAGCTTTTATTTTTGAGACAGAGTCTCATTATCATCTAGGCTGGGCTTGAATTTATGGCACACTGCTGGGATTATAGGCATGTGGCACCACTCCCAGCCAAGTTTTATAATTTTAACGCACATTTAGACTTTTGACCTGTTTGGAGTTAATTTTTGGTATATAACATGAGATGGGAGTCCAGTTTTGTTCTTTTGCCTGTGGATATGTAATTTTCCCAGCATCATTTGTTGAGAAGACTGCCCTTCCTTGAGTGGCATGGCTTCCTTGTTGAAAATCGTTTGACCAGTGGAGCATAAGGACACACAACTATAATAGCAGCTCTCTAGGAGGCTGAGGCAGGAGGATTCCAAGTTTGGTGCAGCCCAGGCAATTTAGTGACATAGTGCTATTGCTGCCCTGTCTCATAGAGACAGCGGTGGGAACTGGGGTTCTAGCTCAGTGTGAAGGCCCTGTATTCAACCTTCAGTACTGAGAGGAAAGAAATATCAATGGGCCATAAATGTGAGTTACTATTTTAACCATTTCTGTGTTGGGCTCTTAGGTACTCCCAGATTTTAAAAATTCTATGATAACCTGATAGCATAAAAGCAGAAACCATTTATAAATTTACAGTTTTGGCAGAAAAAAATCTCATAAGTGGAATTTAAAGATGAATTTATATTTTTTAGTTCATTTAAAGTGGCATTAAAAACTTCAATGTAATGATACCAAAAGGAATAGGTTGGACTTTTCTGTCCCTCCTTTTTTTTTTTGTAGTTCAGGATGGCTTTGAACTATGGCAATCCAGTCCCCCTTTGTCGATCTTTGAGTGAATGTTGGGATTATAGGTGTGTGCCACCACGCCCAGCAAACCAGCTGGATTTCTTAAAAGCCTTTTCCTATAAGATGGGTTAATTCCATGACTTCCTTCTTCAGATTTCAGATGCTTCTTCTTTTTTTTTTCTTTTGCCTTTTTGAGACAGGGTCTCACTATGTAGTTCAGACTGGCTTTGAGCTTACTTTGTAACCCAGGCTGGTCTCGAACTCGCAAGGATCCTCCTGCCTCAGCCTCCCAAGTACTGGAATTACAGGCATGCACCATCACACCTGGCCAGATGCTTTTGAAAGACTAAACAAGAGTGCAAAAACCTCAGCACCATACTAATAGGACACAGAGTAGTTTTCTAAACGTGTTAAAGAAAAGTGTCATCACAAGAAATAGGAAAATAAAAAATCTGTTAGAAACATAAAGTCAACATTTAGACTTTATTTAATGTCATGAAGGTCCTTGGAGTAAAAACTATGTTATTCTGAGTTTCCCTCCAGGGCTTGATGATGAAATTAATAGCATTCATCTTGGTCTCAGATGACCAATTTAAATGATGTTTTTAGTACATAGTATGAATAATACAAATGTGATTATTAGAAAATTACCTTTCCTTTTATCCTGTCCCTGTCTCCTAAGTCCCCTTAGAAGTATCTGTGGTACTTATGTTCATATACAGAGTATTGCTGGAAAGATAATATGTACAATATTATACATTTAAACACTTTTGATACTGTATGGACAAACTCATGTTCAAAATGGTTACATTAATTTGTGGTACCAGTGCATTGGTAGTTAGAAAAATTTAGTTTTTTGTTTGTATTTCAGTTACTATTCTTTCTTTAGTGTTGGATATCCACTTTATATTTTTTCTTTTGTGTTGTATGCTTAGGTCTTTGTTTTTTTGTTTTTTTTTTTTTTGTCTTTTTGATACAAGGTCTCCCTGTGCAGTTCAGGCTGCCCTTCAGCTCTTTTTGTAGCCCAGGTTGGTCTCAAACTCTCAATGATCCTCTTGCCTTGGCCTCCCGATCTTAGGTCTTTTGTCACAGTATTTTGATTGGAGTTTTCCCTTATGAGATTTATTTTGGCAGCCTTTTGTGGATGTTTGCTTTATAGTAGCTTGGATTTGGGAAGAAAAAGATCAAGTGTTGTACATTTATATGCAAAGAGGTATGTGGGTTAAACAGGGATTGAGGAAAAGAAAGTTAAATGCTTAAGGGAGAAACCGATAGGACTTGAAAAGTTGGGTGCAGTCTAAACTGATTGTAAGAAGAGTTACAAAAGGATAATACTATTAAGAAAAATAAGGAATAATATGGAAGGTCAGAGACTTTTTAGGGAAAATGAGATTGTTTAGATAGACTTAAGAAGTGAGAAAGATCTGGGTTAGGCTAGCAAGTAAATTTGTGGCTAGAATATAAGACAAAATAAAGCAGAATCAAGCCAGTCTTGGTGGTGTTTATACTCTGGGAGACTGAGGCAGGATGATAAGGCCAATTTGGGCTATGTAGTGGTTAGAGGCCAGCCTGGAGAATAGTGAGATGCTGTCACACACATACCAAAAAAAAAAAAAGGAAAAAAGAAAGATTGACATGCTTGCTGGGGAGAGAAGGCAACATGGAGAATCAAAGGTTGCAGTCAGTGATTAAGAAAAGGCCATTGAGAGAGACCAGTTCTAAAAGAGGAAGAGGGTCAAAGGGGTTAAGAGGTGGAGGAAAGGAGAGGCAGGGAAGGGGTAAGGGATGGCAGAGGAATTGAGATGTGTTATATACACACGCTGATTCCTCACAAGGAACATAAACGTGTACTGCAAAAGACTTACTAATAAAAAGAAAAAGGAAAGAATGGGGATGGGACCGTTATCACATGTTTCTGTAAAATAATATATTTCTGTAAGTAACACATTCAGATAGTTCAAGATAAAAATGTAGAAGAGGGGAATAGTGAAATTTCCATCTGACCATAACAATTGGTCATTCAAATGTCCTTTGGTATGTCCATCCAGATTTATACCTTGCATATATATTTAGTTGTACAGTATTGTATATACATCTGTACCATGCCTTTTAAAAATAATTTAATTTTGCCGGGTGTGGTGGTGCATGCCTGTAATTCCAGCACTCAGGAAGCTGAGGCAGGAGGATCCCTGGGAGTTCAAGATTAGTCTGGGCTGCAAAGTGAGCTCAAGGCCAGCCAGAACTGCATAGAGAGATCATCTCAAAAAGACAAAAAAAAATAATTTAAATTAATTATTGCCAGGCTTTTAAATTTTTACTTACCTTTCATATTTTTTTTTTTTTTTTGAGACAAGGTCTTACTATGTAGATCAGTCTGGCCTTGAACTTACTAAGTAGCCTAGGCTGGTCTTGAACTCATGACAGTCCTCCTGCTTCAGCTTTTGGTGTGCTTGAATTACAGACATGTGCTGCCATGTTTTGCATTTTTTTATATCTGTGTGTCAAGAGCTTCCTCATTCTTTCCAGTGGTGCTTTATATTTTAACTACTTGCATTAAGACATTGTTGATCCATATTTTCATTTGGATCATATTTAATTTTTATATTGATTAACTTTTGTCAATCAAAATATGTTTTGTAATGCATAGGAAAATAATAAATCATAACATCTAAAATATATAATAAGGTTAAATGTAATAGGCATTTCATATCTGTATATCAAGACCTTCCTCATTCTTGCCAGTGGCTGCTTTTATTAAAGCCATATTAATAGGACACATGGTAGTTTTTGTCTTTTTGAGACAGGGTCTTGCTATGCAGTGTAGGCTGGCCTTGAGCTCAGTTTGTAGTCCAGGCTGGTCTGGAACTCGGAACAGTCCTCCTGCCTCAGCCTCTCGAGTGCTAGGATTATAGGCGCACACCACCACACCTGGCTTTGATCATTTCACTATAAGATTTTCTTTACATCTATTAGTTTTCAGGATCTAGTCTTATTTAGTCTAAAATATATTCTATGTTTGTAATTTAGCCAAACTTGTTGAAAGTTTATGGGTTGGGGGTGTATTGCGAAGAAAATTAGAAAGTTTGTAGCTTTAGTTGCTAGGAAATTATTGTATTAAATTTTATATCCCGTCATTTATCTATGGAGAACTTCAGACATAATGTTTTTCATAAAAACTGATGACTATTTGCAGGTATTATTTTAATTTCTTGGTTTAGTGGTATAATTTCTTAATGTTTTTGTTTTTTAATTGAGCCACGGAGCATTAAGCTGACCAAGCTAAGTTCTTCATGTGTAGGTAGGAATGTGTATGTGTGTATGTTGCTTCATTTCTGTATTTGAGTAAGCGGAAATCTATATATCATATATAAAGGTTCAGCAATGTTGCCAGAACCATTTGAGATTTCAGAATGTCCCAGAGATTATTGGTATTTGGTTTGGAGAAAGGAGAGATGAGGATTACTTCAGTGTGGCTAAAAGAAAAGTAAACCATCTTTGCATTTAGTAGAAGGTCTTTTTTACAGTAGTTCTTTTGTTTATCTTCAAGCAAGTACTGTCTGTGGGCAGAGATATAAATCTTAACCTTGTTTTGTCCTTTATCTCAACACAATTAGATAATTCCAAAAATAGAGTGTTTTGAAAATTGTCTGCATGGCTTTTTGTAAGTGAAGTAGATGTTTGGGGGAAGAAATCATGCCACTTTGCCTATTTTGCTCTAGGGTGACTCCTCTCATGCAGTTGCTTTTGGATAGAAATATGCTCTAACCCTAGTAGAAGATGGTAGTTTTGGAGAATGACCATGGAGAAGGGGACGAGTTCTGGACAAGGGCTGCCCTCCAGAAGCCCTCAGGAAGCAAAGCAATCCCCTAAGGAGAGACGAGGAGGCTTCGTGCTAGTCCATGCAGGTAAGCCTGTGGTGGTTGCAAGTGGTGTGGACTTTTCTTGTGTCTTTATTTTTATTTTTATTTTTAAAGAAAAAGGATGAAAACACATTAACAAACAGACATAAACAAAACAACTCCCAAACTAGAAGCAATACAGAATTTCAGACAAGGTGATAGGAAATTAACAATGGTTGTTATATTACATATTATTATCTTCAAGTTGGTTACTCAGTTAAAGAAATATAAGCATGTAAGATTGATCAAACAGTTAAATATTAACTGTTCCTTTCAGCAAAGCAATTGAAGTTAGTAGTATGACTCTCAGCTAGCCTGTGTGTGTATGTGTGTATATATGTCTCTCTATATATCTATATATATATTTTTTCCCTTTCTTTTTCTCTTTTCCCTCATCTCAGTTGTTCCCTCCATTTGAGCAGTCTCTTTCCCTTTCACGGTATCTATTATACCTTTCAAATTTTATTTACTCTTTCAGGTTCCTACACTAGTGAGACAATATGGCATTTACACATGTGGGTCTGATTTATTTCACTTACGAGTATGGACTCTAGTTGTAGCCATTTACCTATGAAAGCCTTAAGTTTATCTTTATAGGTGAGTAATATTCCATTATGTAAAAATACCACATATTTTTTATTCATTCCTCAGTTGATGGACATTTGGGTTGCTTCCACGACTTAGGTATTACACATTAAGCAGCTATAAACCTGGGTGCACGTATATCGCTGTGGTATGATGTTTGCAGTTCTTCTGCGAAAATAACCCAAAAGGGAAGTAGCTAGGTTGAGTGGGACCTCTACTCCTAGTTTACTGAGGAATCTCCGGACTGTTCTCCACAGGGGTTGCAGCAGTCTGCATTCCCGCCTGCAGTGGAGAGAGTTCCTTTTTCCCCACAGCCTCGCCAGCATTCGTTATTGGTTGATTTCTTGATGATAGCCATTTTCTCTGGGGTCAGGTGGAATTTCATTGCTACTTTAATTTGCATTTCTTGAATGGCTAATGATGTTGAACATTTTTTCATGTATTTGCCATTTATATTTTTTCATCTGAGAAGTCTGTGTTCATCTCAGATGCCCATTTTTTTGATTGGGTCTTTAAATTTTGGGGGTGATTTGTTTTTTAGTTCTTTCTATGTTCTAGATAGAAGTCCTTTGTCTGAGGGATAGTTGACTAACATTTTTTCCCAATTTGTGGATTTTCTTTTTACTCTGTTGGTGATTTCTCAAGATGTGCAAAAACTCTTCAATAAGATGAGATCCCAGTTGTTGATTCTTTGAAGTATTTCCCATGCAGTTTGATTTTTGTTCATGAACTCTCTGCCTACTCCTATGTCTTCAAGATTTTTACCCACATTTTCTTCCAGTAGATTTAGTGTTTCTGTTTTAATATTTAAATTTTTGATCCATTTTGATTTGAATTTGGTGCATGGGGATAGACATGGGTCTAGATTTGCTTTGGCATTTGGTGAGCCAGTTTTTCCAGCACCATTTATTAAAGAGGCTCTCTTTTTTCCAGTGAACGTGTTTGGCTCCTTTGTCAAAAATAAGTTGGCTGAGTGTGTTTGTGTTTGTGGCTACACCTTCCAGTCTTTCTCATTGATCCTCAGGTCTTTTTTTTTTTTTGCCAGTACTATGCTGATTTTATCACAGTGGCCTTGCAGTATAACTTCAAGTTAGGGATTGTGATCCTACCTGACTTGTCTTTGTTGCCCAGGATTGCTTTTGCTATTTTGGGTCTCTTCTGGTTCCAGATGAATTTTAGGAGTGTTTTCTCTAGATCTGTGAGGTATGGTGATGGTATTTTAATGGGAATTGCATTGAATCTGTACAACAATTTTGGGAGTATGGCCATTTTCACAAAGTTGATTCTTCCAATCCATGAGCAAGGAATATTTTCTGAAATCTTCAATCTCCTTTTTCAGAGTACTGTAGTTTTCATTGTAAACATCTTTCACTTCTTTTGTTAGATTGATTCCTAAATATTTCAATTTTTTGGATGCTATTGTAAAAGGTATGGCTTCCTTAATTTCTCTATCAGTGTGTTGATCGTTTGTATATAGGAAGGCTATTGATTTTTGAGTATTGACTTTGTATCCATTTATGCTACTGAATTTGTTGATTAATTCTAGGAGTCTTTTGGTGGAGTTTTTGGGGTCTTCATGTAGAATATCATGTCATCTGTGTATAACAATAATTTCACTTCTTCCTTTCCCATCTTCCTTTCCCACTTATTCCTTTTATATCTCTTTCTTGTCTAATTGCTCTGGCTAATGTTTCCAGAACTGTGTTGAATAGGAGGATGACAGTGGGCATCCTTGTCTTGTTCCTGATTTTAAAATGAAAGCTTTCAGTATTCGTTCATTTAGTATGATGTTGACTGTTGGTTTGTCATAGATGGCTTTGATCAGGTTGAGGTAAAAACCATTCATACTTATTTTCTGAATGAGTTTTTTCCTGAATGAGTGCTGGACTTATTTTCTGAATGGGCTTTTTCCTGAATGAGTGCTGGACTTTGTCGAAAGCTTTTTCTTCATCTATTGAGATGATCATATGGTTTTTGTCTTTGGCTCTGTTTCTGTAGTGTATTACATTAATTGATTTGTGTATATTTAACCATCCTTGCATCCCTGGGATGAGACCCACTTGGTTGTCGTGTATAATCTTCTTTACGATTTGCTGAATTCTGTTTGCTAGTATTTCATTGAATATCTTTGCATCTATGTTCATTAGGGAGATTGGCCTATAGTTCTTTTTTGGTTGGGTTGTTGTCTGGTTTTGGTATCAGGATAATACTTGCCTCCAGGAATGAGTTAGGGAGAATTCCTTCCCTTTCAATTTAATTAAAGAGTTTGAGAGGAATTGGCATTAAATTTTCTCTAAATTTCTTGTAGAATTCAGCTGTGAATCCAACAGGACCTGGGCTTTTCTTCATTGGCAACTTTTTTATTACATTCTCAATTTCACTGGCTGATACCGAGTTATTCAGGATTTTTATATCTTCTTCATTCAGCTTTGGTAATTCATATGTGTCTAGAAATCTGTCCATTTCCTCTGTGTTTTCCATCCTATGAGAGTAAAAATTTTCAAAGTAGGTATTGATGATCTTCTGAATTTCTACAGAATGTGTAGTGATTTTACCCCTTTCCTTATTGCTTGTGTTTCAGTTTTTTCTTTCCTTTTCTGATAAGGTTGCTAGGGGTTTACCAATTTTATTTATTCTTTCAATGAACCAACTCTTTGATTCATTAATTCTTTGTAGTGTTTTCTTTGTCTCAATTGCATTAATTTCTGCCCTGATCGTTCTAATTTCCTCCCTTCTTTGGGCTTTGGGCTTGACTTGTTCTTGTTTTTCTAGAAGTTTGAGGTGCAGCATTAGGCTATATATGTTCTCATTCTGTTTTCCTCGTGTGAGTTCACTGCTATAAACTTCCCTCTGAGGACTGCTTTCAGTGCATTGCACCAATTCTGGTAAGTTGTATTTACATTTTCATCTGTTTGTAGACACTGTTTAATTTCTTTTTTAGTTTCATCTGTGACCCCTTGGTTGTTCAGAAGGCTATTATTTAACATCCATGTGTTGATGGAGTTTTTGTGGTTTCTTTTGTCATTAATTTCCAGTTTCATTGTGCTATTGTTCAGATCGTATGCATGGGATAATTTCAGTTTCTTTGCATTTAGTTACGTATGTTCTGTGGGCTATATGTGGTCTGTTTAGAGAATGTCCCATGTACTGCTGAGAAGAATGTGTATTCTGATGTTGTGGTGTAGAACACTCTGTAAATGTCTATTAAGTCCATTTGTTCAGAAGTTTTGTTCAGTTCTGTCATTTCTTTGTTGATCTTTTTGTCCAGTTGACCTGTCTCTTTGTGTCAGTGGGCTGTTATGTTCCCCCATTACAATAGTGTTATTAGTTATTTGATTTTTCATGTCTATTAAGGTTTGTTTTATATATTTGGGAGCCCCCATATTGGGTACATATGTATTTATGACTCTCACCTCTTCCTCTTGAAGTTTTCCTCTAACAAGTATGTAGTGACCTTCTTTATGTCTTTTGTTGTTCTTGGTTTGAAGTTCGTATTGTCTGCAATCAAAATAGCTACCCCTGATTTTTTCCGGGGTTCCTATTGCATGGAGAATTGTTTTCAAACCTTTGATTTTTAGTCTGTGAATTTCCTTTTGAGTTAAATGTATTTCTTGTGTACAGCATATTGTTGGATTTTGTTTCTTGATCCACTCTACAAGTCTGCTTCATTTGACTGGTGAATTGAGGCTGTTTACATTAATGGTTAGAACTGTTATATGTTGGCTTGTCTTTGTCATGTTATTTACTTGCTGTTGGTTTCCCACTTTTACTCTCTGTTTAATTGCTTTCTGTGCTAGGTCATTGCCTTCTATTTTTCTTGAAATTGGGGTAATTTTTATTTATTTCTAGAATGTCTCTATCTAGAGTATACCAACTCTTTGTAGGGTTGGTTTGGTGTTCATGAAGTTCTTCAGTTGTTCTTTGTTGTGGAAGTAGTTTATTTCTCCATTAAATTGAAAGGGTAGTTTTGCAGGATACAACAGTCTGCGTTGAAGAATCCTTCACTGCAAGCTCTTCTTGATTTTAGGTGTGTGAGTTCCGAGTTCTCGTATGTTAATGTCTGCTGGACTTGTTCTGGATGGGGTGGAGTTCTGAGATTGCATTTTCATCCTTTGTCTTGTCATTGTGGATGTCGGAGGTGAAGTGCTGGGCCTCACCCTCCCAGATCAGCTCACCAGAAAGTCTCTAGGGCCCCTAGATTTCCTGGTTGTCAGGCTTGCCCCACAATGGCAGCAGGAGGTGTCCCACCGGGTCCAAGATCCCTTGGCAGTTTATAGAATGCACAGCTCAGAAGAGTGTCCTGATGGTAACAGTACAGTGGCCTTTGGGACCAGTGTCCCCAGGTGATTGACTGAGAATACCTGGACCTCAGGCTGGCTGACAATGTTGGTGGAATGTGTAGTGCTGGATTGGAGTCCTCTCACAGCTGATAGGGCCTATCTTTCTCTTCAGGGCCTTGGGCACAACCGACAACATCAGCTGGACTTGGAACACTTGTCTTTGTTTCCTAGGCAGGTGACTAAGGGCTCCTGGGGCTTCTGGGGCTTCAGGCATGATCCACAATGTCCATGGGGCGCAGGGCACTATTCTGAGTTCCCCTAGCAGCCAGATAATGGCACTCTGAACTCATGTTCACAGAGTGTGGGGCGTTGGTCTGAGTTCCCTGGGTGGCCTGCTGCTGGTGACCCAGGCTAACATGCGACCTGCAGTAAGCACGGGCTGTGGTTCTCTCGGCAGCCAGTCCAGATTCTCTTGGCAGCTTGGTAATGGCTCTCTGAGCTCTCTTATTTGTGTCTTGAAGTACACTGAAAGTTGGGTTTCCTTTCTGCCACGGGAGGCTTGGAAACTAAGAGATTGTTGGATTTCTATGTAGTGAGGGCCTCCTCTATTCCCTGTTTGGAACTGGAACTAGAGAACTAGAGAAAACAATCTTAAAATTCATTTGGAACCAAAAGAAACCTAGAACAGCGAAAGCAATTTTGGGCAACAAATGCAAGACAGGGGACCATAATCTCTGACTTGAAATTGTATTACAGGGATATTGTGATAAAAATAGCATGGTACTGGTGAAGAAACAGACCTGAAGATGAATGGAACAGAGTAGAAGATGCAGAAACAACTCCAGAAGTACTTAACTACCTGTACTTTCACAAAGGGACCAAACGCATTTACTGGAAGAAGGCTAGCCTTTTTAATGAATGGTGCTGGAAAAACTGGCTTTATACATGTCGAAGACCAAAACTAAACCCATATCTATCACCAGGCACTGAGCAAAATCCAATGGATCAAAGATCTACATACTAAAACAGAAATACTAAACCTGCTAGAAGATAGAATAGGTAGAACCATGAAAGACATAGGTATAGGCAAAGACTTTATGAACAAAACCCCGATGACACAGGAACTATCACAAAGAATCAATAGGATCTCATCTTATAAAAAAGCTTTTGCACAGCAAATCACCAACAGAGTGAAAAGACAGCCCCACAGAGTGCAAAAGAATTTATGCCAGCTGTTCTTCAGACAAAGGACTAATATCTAGAATATATAAAGAACTGAAAAAAATCAGACCCTCCAAATTCAAAAAGCCAATACAAAAATGGGTATCTGAGGTGAATAGTCATTTCTCAGAAGAATTACGAAAGGCGGATAAATATATGAAAGAATATTCACCATCACTGGTCATTCAACAAATTAAAACTATGCTGATATTCCCATCTCTAGAAAGAATGGCTATTATCAAGAAAACAACTAATAACTAATGGTGTGGCTGTGAGGAAAAAGGAACCCTTCTTTACTGGGAGTTAGGCTAATGCAACTACTGTGGAAATCCTCTGAAGTTTTGTCATTGGAGTTTTAGGACAAAAGCTGTGGCTCTGATGGTTACAACAGTCTTACCTTGACCATCTGTCCCAAAGGAGCCAAGCAGGGTGGAGGGCCAGAAAGGACTTTCAATTACCAAGCCACACAGAGAAAGACAGATAAAGAGAACCAAGATCTGTCTTCCAGAGGCTGATAAGAAACCTAAGAAATTTTGTGGCAAAGAGGAAGGTGGCAGAGTAGGTCATCTTGGTCAGGTCATGGTCAGGCGCAGTGATGGCAAACCTGTTAGAGACTAGTGCCCAAACTGGAACCCCAAATCCACTTATTTATCACAAACTGCCAACACTGCAATTAAACCTGAATACTGAGGTGGTAGTTTAGATAAAACAACTCATATATTAACATCTTTTGTCTTGAAAAACAAATAACGCACGTGTCATAGGTTCACCACCACTGGTCAGGTGATCATTACCTCAGGATTGGCTCTGTGAGGTGACTGCACAGAAGTCCTTTTCACTTGAGGAGGCAGTCCAGTTCCCATGAGATGACTGCGTCTGTTTGAGGAGAGGTGAATTCGTCATGGGGTGACGTACAAGGCTCTGCTTTTCCTGAATTCTGGAGTGACTATGGGCTTAGGACAAGGACTGGAGACAGGATGTTGTAGAAACTGGCAACTGAATGTCTCTGAATCCTGAAGATGTGTATTTACTCTTATCTTGGTGTCCTCAGTCTTAGAGTAAAAGAAATAATTAAGGTAAATTTCAGGCCAATAAACCCTGTATTACTAATTATTATTTACTTGTTGAGTTAATTTTTGGTTGAGACTGGGCTTCACTATGCAGCTTGGGCTGGCCTTCAACTTGGCAATCTTCTTGTCTCAGCTACTGCTGGGATTTCAGGCATACTACCATGCTTGGCATATTATCAGTTTTTAGACAGACATTCCTTAAATGATTAACATGTCTATAGGCACAGCTGAGCGTGATGTGAAAGTGAGGATAAATACAAGGATGTAAAGGGAGGGCAAATACAAGGATGTAAAGTAAGGGCAAAGATATAAAGTGAGGGCAAAGGTGCCAAGCTTTGTTCTGCTTTCATTTCCCCATGGCCAGTTACAGGTCCAGCCTCAAAGTCCCTGTTTTAGTTTCAACAATTCTTGTCTATGAAAGGAGCTGATAATGCACACATTAACAGATGAAAAAAATCCCGGCACATTTATTAAAGTGCAGAGGGAGCCGTGCTGAAATTATGAGACACAAAAGGGCCAGATGGTTGACACGTCGTGCCTTTTTGAGCTGCAGAAAGCAGTAGAGACTTTGGGGGAAGAGGTGGACAGGTTATGAGGGAGGGAGGCGAAAAAATGTACCATGAACAAATGTTGTCGTATTAGGCACATAAAGTATCCCAGGTAATGGTCACCGGAAGATGTGACTTTCTGTGGCAATCTCTGGACAGGGATGTTTTGATATGATCTGTCCTTATATACTGATCAAGGGGCTTATGGGCAAGACCCCTTCGTTTGGTAATATAGATGTCCTTTGTGGAAGCAAATCTTCTTCACAAAGGGACAGCTTTTCAGAGTTCTGGATTCTCAGTAGCATTTTCCCAAATGGAGGAGCTTGTTAATGTTCAACAGAGAAGAATTTGAAGAAATTCTGTTCTGACATTTCCTTGGATTGTCTACTCCAGACCAAAAGAACTCCATTCTCTCAAGAGAGGTTCTTAAGAGGAGGAAGGAAGGTGACCTTGGTGAAATTTCTTTGGGGACATAAGCTATTTCTAGGGCTGCTGGCAGGAAAAGTGTTTTTCAACAGGAGATATGGTATGGTTATGGTTATGGTGGAGAAAGAAGCTCTGAGATTTTGAAAGACTCTGTACAGCTAGGGCGATAGTTCTGTTTTTGTGGGGACTACGTCAGTTTGTATGGACTGCTTATATAGGCAAGGTCTTTTCTAGTTAGATGATAACTAACACTTCCATTTTTATTTTTCTCCTATAGGTGCAGGTTATCATTCTGAGTCCAAAGCTAAAGAATATAAACATGTATGCAAACGAGCTTGTCAGAAGGTATGAACAGTAATATATATGATATAAATGCTTCAGTTTTCAACATTAAGCAACTTTACTTTGAATTCAAAATTTTAAGGTTTCATTTATAGAACAGCTTTTGGTTTAGACCACTAAACTATTGCTCATGGTTGGCGCTTGTTTGGCTTTGTTATGTTTTTAGATGTTACGAACGATGCTTTGTTCTTCTCCATCTCTGTATTCAAGTTGGTATTTTTGGAATATTGGGCATATCATCATCATCTTTTTTACTGTAGCAATAGGAAGAGCTGCTTCAGTATGGCCAGTGTCTTTCCATGAAGGGAAGAAAAACCATAAAATAATTAAAATGTGCACCTTTTTTAGGTTATCTTGTACTTTATTCTTCCACTTTCATCATGCTTTTTTTTATTGTAGCAAATTCATTCTCATTCTTGAGTTTAGCTTTGCCCGTGTGCTCGGTTGTGCTTTTACTCCCCTTTGGTTTTTGAGGATTTGCTAAATTGTTGAATATTTAATGTGCTTGCAGGATGGACTCAAAAGAAATACGGATTTGTGCTTTGATACTGACCATGTAGGCTTATAGGCAAACCTTCCATTAATGTTTATGCCAATAAAATGTTAATTGTATATCAATTAAGAGTCTCTACTTTTTCATTTATACAAGTCTACCATTTAAAAGAAAGATTATACTTTACTAGAGGCCCAGGTTTTTTCTTATGAATAGAATCCCATAAGTACATTAGAATATTTTGTTTTCGGGGTTTTTTTTCCCTATAGTAAAAAAGCTAAAGCTTCTCAAAGCTGTTTTATATTTTTTTCAAAGTATAAAACCTTTACTATCTGAAATGTCTTGCTTTTATGAACTGTAGTCATAGAAATTTGGACTGTGTCCTCAGTATCCTCAATTTATATAATGAATTAACTTCTAAACAATTAAATGAAAAACACAGTTGTTAGTTTTTGAATTTTCTCCTTGCTAGTTAATTTGGAATTTTTAGAAATTAATTCATTTAGAAATCAGTTTCCCTTCTCTTTCTTTATTTTTCTCAGTGTATGACTGAGAAAGCAAGGTTATTTCTGTTGACTTTTATTTTCTATAGTTTATATTATAAAGGATATTTCTTTATTTTGATAGAAAATAAATTATGGTGTCAAAAATATTTTTGTTAAACATAATATGTATTTCTGTCTGACGTGTGTCTGAGACTGAGAGACACTTTTTTTGTTATAGGTGTAGGAGGGGAGAGTAGTAAGAGTGGTGAAATTATTGACTTAGTCTAAGATTTAGGTATCTGAATTGTCATATTTTATGAATTGTCATGGTATTTTAGCCAAATTGAATTTTTATAATTTCTGTGGTATTGTGAATTGTGTAATTAGTGAAGCCTTTTCACTTACAAAATTCTTAGCGTGTTGCACTTAATGGTTAGATTTTATTTATTTTTGATTAAGATAATATTAAGTGAGATAAATTAATAAATGTAACTTGTTTTAATTTGAGTAACATATATCTTAAACTATGGAATAGACTTAGTAACCAATTTTTAATAAGGCAAATATCTCCTACAATTTTTTAAGGCTCGGGAAAGTTTATAGGTATGTTTGAGAAATTGTGATTTTTTTACAATGAGTAATTTCTCCCATTGGCTTCTTAGGCAATTGAGAAGCTACAGGCTGGTGCTCTGGCGACAGATGCAGTAACTGCAGCACTGGTGGAACTTGAGGTATTTCATTTCTGTTTATGCTTTCGAGTTTATGTTCCTTGTTTTCAGATGGCATGAAACTGCTGAGTTATTCATCCAAAAATTACATAAAAAGTGTTTCTCAACAGTATTAACATGGAGAAGGCTATGACATTGTTAGGTTGTTTTCATTGGGAACTTTTCTGAGTAATGTATACAAGTTGGTTGGTTCCTTTTTTCTCCTCGTTTTTGTGAGATTCATGAATAGAAAAGGTAATGGTGACTGGATTTCCAGTAGGAAAATCTTAAGAGTTGACTCTTCTGACATGGTACATGTTTTGTTGTTTATGAAACAAAAATGCCAACTGTCTAGAAGTGTTTAAAGCGGGGGACAAGTTTTATCACAAACGTAACAGTTGGATACCTGCTCTGAAGCGGTGTACTGTGAGGTGCCTGGGCTCCAGTGTAATTGTTAGGCTTGTTAAAAGTGGCTTTTAAAAAATTTTTTTTATTGGTACAGTATATGTTTATAATACATAATAAGTACATGCATCTTGGGAAATTGGTTCACATGCATAGTGCAACATAACAGACATTGAGGAATGAGTGAGAAGGCTCTCAAGTTTGCTTTAATTCTCTGTATTACAGACAGAGGGTCTGTCAGTTTTTCTAATGTGGAGCTTTGATGGGTTTGTTCAGGGGCTACTGAGGCCTTTGGAAGTCTCCAACTTGGAGAAGATAGATTCGTATTAGTCAGTTGACAAAGTTACTGAGGACAAATATTTTTCTGGATCAGAAGAGTGAGGATTTGTAAGGCCTGAAGATAAAACAGTATTGAGGATGAGGGAGGTGATAGAGTTTCCCACTTTGACTGAATAGAGGTTCTTCGTTTGGGCTTTCATATCAGAATGTTATTCCCATGCTTTTTCCTATAGAAGTTACGTCATCCTGTTTTCTGTGTATTCCATCCCTGCTTAATTGGGGAGCGGCACTTTGGACATTGCGATGTAGATTTTAATCTCTCTTAGTGGGTCAGGGTGCTATTGATGTTGTTAAGTAAGGTGAACAGGTAAGGTGGGTGGGCATTGGTGCTATTGTAGTTTTATCCTTGGAGCATCTAATGTGTGGATGGTGGTGCCTTCCTATTGTGACTGATACATCTTACGACAGCTCTACTAATCATTAGACATGTTTTTGGGTGCATTATAGCCTGTCCTTGACTCAGTTTCCTCATTTTTAATCTGAGGATTATAATAGTTTGTGCTTCATGGAGTTATGAAGATTGAGTTAACACATGCCAATCTGTATGGTACAGAGTAAGCACTCTGTAACTTGCAGTTATTACAGTTATGAAGTAACTTGGAAATGACAGGTATGAGGAAAATATTACACTAAGTATTGATTATAAGTTTTACAGTGTCACAGGTTAAGTATATATTGTGGATAAAAAAGAACAGTCACAGAAGAAAGACTAAGAAAGATGATTTTATTTTTTCTGGTACTTAAATTTGAAAACAAGGCTTTCTTGCTGAGCTACACCTTGAGCCGTTTTTTATGTTGAGATGTTCTCACTAAGTTCCTGCGTTACTCAGGCTGTGCTCAGACTTGTGATTTTCCTGTCTCAGCCTCCCAAGAATGCTAGATATATAGCTATATGCCACAATGCCCATCTAGAAAAATATTTGATGAACTTACTCCCCAATCTTTCCTTTGCTCAAGGAACCCACAGGAGGACTTTGTCTAACGTACTTCAACCATTAGTTGAAAGGTACTCTTCTCTATACAGAAGATGATGCCCTGAGATTATCAGTACGTGCAGTTGGGATAGGTCTGGGGAAAGAGGGTTCATGGGTGGCTGAGGGTGCACGGTCATGGCAGCTATGGAGACAAAATTGAGTAAAATTAAGTTTAAAAAACCTTAGAATAACAAATTTTCTTGTCAGATAATGTTGAATATTTGATTCTATTTTCCTCTTTTTTTTTTTTTTTTTTTTTTGTCTTTTTGAGACAGGGTCTCACTATGCAGTTCAGTCTGGCTTTGAGCTCACTTTGTAGCCCAGGCTGGTCTCGAACTTGCAACAATCCTCCTGCCTCAGCCTCCCAAGTGCTGGGATTACAGGCGTTTTCCTCTATTCTTAAAGGGATTACCTATTTATACTTAAGAATACATTTTAGATTAAGGAATGCTATGATTAAGTAACTAGGAGTTAAGAGTTTTGAAGAATAAGTTGTATGTTTTTGAGAATGTAGTTATGAATTTAGAAAAGATGTGTTCTGTTTTTGATTGGAATAAGGCCTATGGATGATGATAGCACAGGATACTCTCCTGATGAGGTTAGAGTACTCCTTTTGCCATTTAATTTTTATCAGTGAGGGAAGAATTTCAATTAATTATTAATGATTTATTTTTTCTATAATATCTTAGATTGAAATATATAGGTTATTAGTCAGTGGGCAAGTCTACACTAACCAGAAGAATTTTTCTGAATTTTAACAGTTATATTAGAAGTCTGCATATACAGCGCTCTGCAGTTTCTATCACCGTACATGACTGGGATTTATCCCATCAAGTCAGGATAGTTTTCAGTTTAAGAGTTCAGTTGAAGAAGTGCTGCAATAGTGGGTCAGTGGGAAGATACAAGAAAACTGGATTCTAATACATACTTCAAAGAATATAAGTAACAATATCAAGTCCTTTTAGTCTCTGAAAAGTGCTGTTTTATATTTGAGGGTAAATACCTATCCTTAATTTTTGTCAGTCTGTTCAGTTAAGTCTTGTGCTAATTATTCATTAGATCTGGACATTCATCATACTTTCTGCATTTGACTTTGGGATATACTGTTGATTAAAGAAATACTACTATTTAAACTTGTTTGTTATTTTACTACTTTAGCAGATAGTAAAATTGGCGTGAGTTCCTTGAACACTACTAATTGTAAGTTCAAATGATTTTATATGGCTTTATATTTTTAAAAAAGTGTTAATTTGTACTTTCCCAAATAGGGAAAAATATACTGATCTTAAGCTGATGCAGTAGAGGAGGAAGAGACAAGGGAAATCAAAGGAAGTTTTCACATAAAATTTATGCAGGCCCTTTGGACACATACTTTTTGGCTTCGCCTAGAAATCAGTGATCGTTTTTCTGTCCACATGTGTATTTATCCTAAGACTACCACTTCTGTACACAAGAGGGCTTGTTTTTTTCATTTAAAGAAATCAAGGGCAGTCCAAATCTGTAAGTTCAAACCTATTAATCTGAACAGCTTTCCCTTCTTAAGGTTTGGGAGGGAAGATGGTTACTCCTGTTGCAGAGGTGTTCTGTAGTATGAAAATGAAAATGATAGGACTCCAAAGTGCATTTTGTTGTCTCCACAACATTAGGAAGGAAATGGAAAGGTCAGTTTATAGACCTTATTTTAGTGACCTATTGTAGAATTGGGTCCATTGCCCTCTCTACCTGTTACAGATTATCCTTACAACTGATGAGGAAGTGAATTCTATTAATTGGGTAGTTCCAACTCTGATTTCCCTCAACAGAAAAGACTAATACTCTAAATAACTTGGTCTTCACATCTGGGACTGCACTTTTGGAATATAGTCGATTTCTTGGTTGCTTTTGTAATAGTTTTGGTTTAGATAGTGATGGCAGATTTAAAATTCTAGATCGTAATATTGTATATTTCACATGGTACAGTTTCTGATATAAATTTCTTTGAGGAAATTGGATATGGATCTAGATGAATCATGATGTCATGCCTAACACCATTTTTGTTACAATTCGTCCTGAAGTAGAAGGTATTTTATGGGTTTGGATTGAAAATGAACCACTGAAAATAAACCACTCATAAAATTATGACTTCTTTTGCATATCAGCGTTTTTCTAAAAAAAGTACTGAGACCTGGTTTAAAGAGGCTTAATAGGGTCCGGGGATACAGCTCAGTGGTGCAGTGCCTGACTGGCAAGTGCAGCGTCCTGAGTTTGATTCCTGGCACCCCTCCCAGAAAAAGGCTTAATAAAGAATAATAGGTGAAATATGAATGGCAAACTTTTGGATGGTTATTTGTAATTTTGTGTGAGAAAACTGATGAGTCTGGAAGAGATTTTGAACATTTTGTAACCTTTGAGACATTTGGGTCTATTTACTTATATTTTGGTCAGTTCATTTTAAAACTGGTTATTATGATAGATAAAAATCTGTACACTACATAATGACAAGACTAGATTTTAAACTTCATATAGTGAAAGGCAAATTTCAGAGGCTCCTTTGTTGAATGTGTTCTGTTGGGCTGAGGATGTAGCTCAGTTTCAAGTACATGCTTAGCATGTACAGAGTCCTGGGTTCTATCCCTAGTACTGCAAACAAATAAAAGACTAAAAGTAGATTTGTTGAACTTACATTGATTGACTTGATTCATTCTTTAAGCCTCACTGTGGACCAGAGAGACCATAATTCATGGTAGAAACTGATTTATTGTCCAAATGCTTTCGTGTTTAAAGAGCTGATTATACTGGGCATACATTCTCTTGTATTATGCACCCATTGTCCCTCTGGATCTTTATATAATCAGATACATTGTTTGCTTATGAACTCTAAGAAATGTCCTTTAACAAGTAATATCTAGATGGCTGATATTTTGGGGTTTAAGAGAAAGAAAGTAGGTATTTGCATTATTGTGTATATTCATTTTTACATATAATATTGCTGTATATTTGTCTGCAACTCTGTATTATCTTGTATGCACAGCTAGCTGCACATACATTTCTTTAATGCAGAATGTCCAAAATGTTGATCACTGTTGAATAGTTCATTGTAGGTGGGCCCCAGCTCAGGCCTCTGTTCAGTCGCAGGAATTGGCCACATTCCTTTTCTGTGATTTGTATTTGTGTCTGCAGTATTTTCTGTGTGCCTCAGGGAGAATAGAGAGAATACTTTTAGCCTGGCAGGTCTTGAAATGCTTAGTGATCATGGAGATGGTGCACCTTCCTGCTGGCATATGGCTTAGAACAAGTTTGACTGTGGGTTCCCCTGGGAGCAGATCCTTTATGCTATCCTGTTCCCTATCTTCCTTCAGTTTGGTTTTAATTGCAATGAAGTGGGAGGATCTGTGTTAAGGTCATATCTGTTTATTTGGGGAGTTAAAAATTATGTAAATCAATGAGCATATCCACTGTCCTGCCTGGATTTTGTTTGCAGAAATCATCTTTTCATAAGCAGAGAGTTGCCAAGTATTTCAGTGATCCTTTGCTCCCTCCCCTGCACCTCAGTGGGCTGAATGCATTGTAGTTTCAGCTTGCTGCACTTAACTTAGCTGTGTGTAACTGCCCATAAATCGTCCTGTGGTTGGCAAATCTAATTTTAGCTTGGGTACCCTTGAAAGTCTCAGTGTTCTCTTTCATTGATAATATCTGTTACATATTTGTAGTAGAGTGGCAGTCCTACTGTTGTGCATTTGAAGTAGAGGATTCACGTTTTTCTTTTTTAGTACTTACAATGTTTTCATTGCATGAAATTTGATTTGATTTTAGATGCTCTTTTTCCTTTTTTTAAAAAAACTTGATTATTTCAGAGATTTTATTTTTCTGCCTGTTCAGCAGTATTTCCAGTGGTGCTTCAGTATTTCTGTGTATTCCAGCTGTTTATGGAGTCTTTATGTTTCTCTACATTTTTGTTTTATTTTTTGAGGTGTATACACACAGTTACACTTCAAGGAGTTGCATCCAGCCAAGTATCCATGTTCTTCTTGTGAAGTGGCAGAGAAAAATCACGTCTCCCAAGAATTTCCACCTTCTGACCAAGGGAAATGTGTCCTGAAGAGCAGTACGCAGATGGGAGGCAACTTGTTTGCTTGTTCTGCTGCTAGAGCATTGATTTAATTAGAAGACAGGCTGTGGGTGGCCATGTGCAGACAAAGAAGCACCAGACAGAGCCAGTTAGCCTGGGACAGTAAAAGTAAGTTATGCTCTTTAAAACACTCTTTTTTTTTTCCAAGTACTGATGCTGATTCTTGCCTTTAGTACTAAGGGGCAACTTGTAACTTACTGATTGTGTTTACACGTTAGATACATCTGTTCTTTTTCTAATACCCTAGAAATGAAATGTGCTTTCTAGCACAGAGTACCTGCTTTATGGAAAAGCAGTGATTTTAAAAAATTTGTTTTTATTTTTTAAGACAAAAGAGAAAACAGAATCAATTACTATATTTCGGAGTAATTTTTCACTGCACCAAAACCCTATATTAGCTTTTGACCAAGTGAAAACACTTCAAGTACAGAGCTTGTCATGATTTGCTTTATACTGATGGGTGGATAAAGGTATTGGAGGTTTTTGTAGCCCTTTCTTGACGAGCTATGTGGGCTTCATCAGATGTATTCATCTTGGCTGTATAGTGGGAGATTTGATCTAAGACCGGACTTAGCAGTTCCTAAGGAACAGATAGCTTTCTGTGTGAGCTTTTATTTACTCTGGGAGTTGTTATTTTCAAGAATATACCACATTTTGGGATTTAGTTTGAGTTGTGTAAAGCAAAAAATGGTAGTATGATAGAGGTGGTGATAATCTTGTGTTTTGACTGTTTGGAAGCAATTCAGACTTTTGGACTTTACAATATAAAGTATCATTTAGTCCTGTATTTATAGTGATACTACACAAAAGGGACTTATTTAGATTTGTTAGTCCGGGGATTTATAATATTTTGATTTAAAAAATCATTCTCAGTATTTGTGTTTGTTTGGACGTATATAACATGAGACATGCGTTTTATAGTCTTAACAACTACTTTTCTGTTGTTGTTTTGCTCTTGTAATGAAGGAACTAGACTAAGAAGATTTTTGTGTTCACCAAAATCATAGGCTGATACTATGATGTTTAAAGAATGCCTTTTGATTTTTAAGTTTTGTACATCTCTCAAATCTAGGTCTTTATTTAGAATCTGAAAAAGAATGAGGAAGAAACTCTTAACAATAATTTTTAATAATCCCATCGAGATCATATTGTAAACTTGTTTCACAATGGAGCAAAATACTTTCAATTTTTTTTCTATTATTTGTGTTTGTGCATCTCTCTATCTCGCCATCTATCCATCCACCCAATTTTTATGTTGGTGGCTGACTTTACCATAATGAAGGATTGTGTATCATTATTAGAAAACAATTTAAAATTGAGTTTTAGACATCGTCGTTGAAAAAAGTTCTTTGGCCATTCCCACTGCCAAGGAGTTTTCACTGGCAGTCATTCTCTCTCAGGATCCAGCTTCCTGCATGGTGCACACATTTTCTGACAGCTCATGACATGCAAACACAGGGTATCAACACTGTAACACATTAGACTTCACGAAAAATTCACAGTGGAGAAATCATTTATGTTTCCCTCTCCTAGAGTTAGGTGCAGATGTTAACAACATTTTCTAGTGAGTTGGAAGTTTTTTAATAAAAAGAAGCATAGTTAGTGGAGGACTTAAAAGTTAGTAGTACCCATTCTGACCATTTCATATGATAGAAAGATGGTTAAATCATTGTAATTCCATGGTCTGTTAGGGTCTTTTTGAGTGATATTTCATATTATTGTCAACATGGTTAAAAGGAACAATTACTTAGGTTGAAGGGAAATATAAATGGCTGCCAAATTTGGCAGTACTGGAGAAACAGCTACATTTGTCTTTTCTATTGGAGCTCATGTGGAAAGGACAATTTCAGGTACAATGTGTGCTAACCTCTTCCTGGACATCATAAAGAATCCAACAAAAACAAACTTTAAAACTATTTCAGATGTGGAAATCTCTTGAAGCCAATATTTTTAGAGATTTGTGTTAAGTTTGACAAATAATTCTTTGTACTGCAGTTCTGTGGCTTTCAAAGAAAAACGGGAAAATAAACTGCTGTGATGTAATTTTTTTGCTTAATTATATCACATTTGTAAATTAGGCAGCTTAGTAATAGAAAGGAGGTGTAAAAGTGCTTTTAAAAATTAATTTTCAGTAGTAAATTAAAGAAAAAACATGGTTCTGCTCTTTGGTAGCATATTTTATGCCAGATCAATAGTGGGTATAATGAACAAATGTCAACATTTGTCTCATTTTTTTCACATGTCCAGAAGATCTTGAGCACTTTAAGGTTACAGAATGGTTTTGTTAGTATGTGTGCTGTTCTGTAAGTTTAAAAAAAATACACTTTTTTTGTGTAATTGAACAGTTAAGAAAATAAACTCACAGATAACTAAAACATGGTATTCACGTACTGTATTTGACTCGAGTGTTCAGAGTGTGACGTAAGCAAATGTTCTCTTAACTTACATTTAGAATAGCTGAAATATTACTTTAACACATGTTAAAAGTAGAGCACAGTAACTACTTGGCTACGTACAATTCCGGGCTGTCTAGGTTGAGTAATTTCCCCAGGCATTCCAACTTTGATCAACCACAGCAAGAACTTTTAGTATGTCTGTAAAGCAGCCAGTGCATCTGTAAATATGTCCTGAGGAAGAGAAAAGAGGGAATGCCAAAAAAGAAAGAATACTTTCTGTCGTTAAGGAGCAGTTACAGAATGAAATGGAAAGTTTTTTATTTCCTTAAGAACCCTTTTTAGATAATTGAGCCTCTGATTTCTAAGTATGCCCTGTGGTTCTGTATTAATGAATGAAAGATACTTCACTTGGGCCTAATAAAAATATTTTCTGGCTAACTCTGCTGAACTTTATTAGTTAAAGTCCATTAATTCTTCAACTTTCTAGTCTTTATAAATGTAATAATTGGCTAAATACTCAAATATAATTAATAGTATGTATCTCCGTAAAGTGTGTTTTAATTATTTATAATTGCTGTGTATTTGGGTGAAACTGTTCCTGCATGACTGAGTTTTAAAGAGTCAGTCTTTAAGAACAAGCAGCCCACCATAGAATCATTTTATATGCCTTTTTCTTAACACATGGATAAAAGTAGATTTTTCTGGGGTTTGTTTTCAGTGCAAATATCTAGTGGTTTCCATAAATAATCATTAACTTAACAAAATTTATCATGGTAAATCACTTCTGCTATATAGGAACTGCATGTTTCTTGTGTTTTTGAATGCAATATATTCATATCCTATGGATGTAACTTCCTTGAAAGTATTTTAACATGTAGTTCACAACTTCTTGCCATTTGGATATTAAACTACATGATCTATCTAGCTTCTTTTTCACTTTGTTTTCTGTGGTCCTATGACAACAGATTTTTTTTTTTTTTGGTCATTCCTGTACCATAATTTCAGAGAAATCCATAATTCTCTTATGGCTTCCATGCTGCAGGTCTCTGTTATTGTTCACATTTTCCGGTTATTTAGTCATGGAAAATGAGGTTAACACAGTTAAGGAAAACTCACTAATAATGAAAAAAAGTTTTTCCAGGTTTCACCTTCTTTTCATGGTTTATTCAGAACTGAACAAAGGGCAGTATAATTGGTAGATTTATTCTCTTTAAGTCCACTTCCTTCTAAAAGAGATGCACAGAAGTGGTGAACAGGCAAGCTGGGAGAGAAGATGGAGGGGCCAGTCCTAGATCCACTAATGGTGGTTTTTATGTGTGTTTGAGTAGATACCTGAGTTGGTCACTTCATCAGTCAGCTTTTTTTATAATGAAATATCTGAGGAAAGTAACTTTATTCATTTATTTGTTTGTTTATTTTTTTAGAGACAGGGTCTCACTATGTATTCCAGGTTGGTCTTGAACTCACTATGTAGCCCAAGCTGGCCTCAGCTTGTGGCAATCTTCCTGCCTCAGCTGGCTGAGAGCTGGGATTACGGAAATGTGCCACCATTAGCTCACATTTTGGAAGTTCAGGGTCATGACCCCTGCATTGGCTCAGTTCTAGTCAGGATCTCACATGGTGAATGGCAGATGGCAATAGTAGGAATGTGTGTTGGAGCACGGGGTCATATCACAGGCCAGGAAACAGACGCAGTAAGGAGGGCCCAAACTTAGGCTTTTATAGCAACCCTTTCTGAGAATTACTAAGGTGTGCCATGAGAAACTCTTCTAAGGGCTCACCCCTGTGACCCTAGAAGCTCCCACTAAGACCTCTTTCCCAAAAGTTCCATCACCTCTTGGTAGTGCCACCCCACCAACCCAAGAATTCAGTCACAGTGGACCTTTGGGGGACACTCAACCTATAGTCAAACTGTAGCATTTCCTTGTTACTGTTCTATGGTTACCTGAGATTTTTTTTCCTGTAAATATTTTCCATATGAATGCCATAACTTCATTGAAATTTATTACTTGTTTTATTTCATGTGCCTAATGCCTTGGTTCAGAGTCACTAAAGTTCATACTGAGAACGTAAGAGCCAACTGGTAGCTTTGTAGGGTGATCCATGCTTGTACCAGCACTCTGGGTGGCTTAGGCAGGAAGATCACAAGTTGGAGCACGGTTCTGGCAACTTAGTGACTTAGCAAAACACTGTACTCTTACTGTCTCTCTCTCTCTCTCTCTCTCTCTCTCTCTCTCTCTCTCACACACACACACACACACACACACACACACACACAGAAAAGGGCTGTGGATGGAGGTCAGTGGTTAGTGTGAAGGACCTGGGTTCCATCCTCAGAACCATAAAACAAAAGAAAAAATAACAAGCATAAACCAACTATTGCTTTTGTGGAGGCTAGTTCTCTGGTTTATAGGCAGAGCCTCATTTTCCTATAAAGGATTTAAAAAATTTCTTCATTTCTATAAATGTTGCTTATGTCTTTTGACATTTTTTCATGTTCTCCAAACATTGATGTCCCCTACCTCCTCCTGCGTGCCTTTATGTGTGTTCTCTGGTTATTGTCATTTTTGTTGTTGTTACAAACTAGTAGTGTCAAAGACAAAACCTTATTTTCTTTGATCATCTTGATAAAGACAGTTCACCACTGAGTAAAGTTAGAGGTGAAATTGTCCAAACTAATGGTATTGGCCAAAAATACCATGATACTTCATCCTTCTCTTTCCTGTAGATTTTATGTGGAAAGCTCAGCTGACTCATTTTGGGGAAACAGAAAATATATTATGAATTGTATTTGATATAGTCAGAGAAATGTCATTTCTGACCACTAACGTGACTGTTCTTGGTAGAGGTGAGTTGACATGGGGTTAGACTGCAACATAGGTTAAATGACTTCTTACCTCTGTTTATTATCATGTTTCTGTTTTACATAGCAATATATATCCATTGTTTTAAATATTCAAATAAGCATAATGATGAAATCATGATTTGTTTTAAGACTAGCATCTGTGTCAACTACTTTTTCTGACATTTGTGTTGTGTGGAAAGCTGAAGATTTACCAAAGCTCAGATTTTGTGTCTTGCAAAATGATGTGGGCCAGAGGTTGCAGAAGACAATTCACAGATGTGTGTTGGTTGGCCCATATAATAGTTTCTAAAAGTTGGAATTTGTTGTCAGCATTTAAAAATGAAGAAACTCATTAAAAAGCTGGATTTGTAACTTCTTTTAAAAAAAGAAAAAGAGATCTGGCTAAACAGAACTTGCATTTTTTTAGGGCTGTAATCTGCCAAGATTGAGTGACTGCTGGCTCTAGTGTGTGAAAGCTTTTGAGTGTAACTAACACAATATTTCAGTTCAAGGTATAGCTGAAAATAAGTCTTGGACAGAGATGTTAACTCAGTCTTGTGAGGACCAAGGAAATGAATGGATTATTTGATGTTACTTTAATGTCAAGAGAGGCTGCAAATTGTTGTAACAGGGGTTTCTACCAAAACTAAGAATAAAGTTCTCATTTAGTTTTTAAAATAGAAATTGGATTTAAGTATTAGTTTTTTATGTTGAAAATGAATTTCAAATTAAAGAGTTTTCAAAGAATTTCTCATTGAAGCAATTTGAACCAACACCAAAGTATATCACTCCAGGGTTTTGAGCTGGAGCTAAAGCAGATTAAAATATTTTGTGAGCCAAATAAGCTTGAACCAAATTGTTCCTTTACTTAATTCTAGTCCCAGCGGTGAAATACTGTTTTTAGTGTTTGTGGTGAAAAATGTACTGTAAGTCCAAGCATGTTGCAGTCATCGCCAGCCGTCGTTTGCTTGCCTCCTAAAGAATATTTAACTTTCAACATCATTTATCTTATCTTGATTCCATTATGTCTTATCAGAAAATATAAAAAGAAAAACCCTTGGTTTACACATAGTGTTTGTGGGTGTATCTGTGATGATTGCTCAGAAAGTGTTCTGTGTCCATTACCAGTGACTCCCATTTCATTTTTTATTTTTATTTATTCTTGTCTTTTTGAGACAGGGTCTCGCTATGCAGTTCAGGCTGGCCTTGAGCTCACTTTGTAGCTCAGTCTGGTCTCGAACTTGAAACAAATCCTCCTGCCTCAGCCTTCCTTACAGGCATGCGCCACCATGCCCAGCATTTTTTATGCTCATATAATTTTCTCCACTCATAGGTAAATCCTGGCCCTAGAGCAGTTAGCTTTTGCAGCTTCTCACAGTTTACTTGTTGCTTTCTTGTAGTGCTGATATAAGCCTGAAGCCTTTATAAGCCTGAAAGTACTATCTCTAGATTGCTCCAAATATTTTTATCACCCCAAAGGAAACCTCAGACCTATTAAGCAGTTGCTGTTACCCTCTTTTATATTATCTGGAAAATTCTAATCTGCTGTTCATGGCTTTAACTGTCAAATACATTTCATGTAAATAGAATCATACCTTTGGTGTTATGTTTTTCACTTGGTGTAATGTTGCGAGGTGTCACTGATACCATAGCATGTACCAGTACTTCATTGCTGTATCTAGGGGTGGCACATTCAGCATTATTCAGGTGTATATCACAATGCATTTACCTGTGCATCCATGGATGGACATTTGCATTGTTTCCACCTTTTGGCTACTGTGAGTAGTGTTGCTATGAACATTCCTGTATACCTATTTAGAGATTTGTTTTCAATTCTTTTGGGTACATAGCTATAGGTAGAATTGCTGGGTTGTGTGATAATTCTGCTTATTTCTTTGTGGACCTGCCAAACTATTTTTTCACTGTAAATTGGTGAACTGTTTTACATTCCCAGAAACATTACAAGAGTATTATAATTTCTCTGTGTGTTCACCAGCTTTGTTACTATTTTCTACTTTTGTCATTATGGCCATCATGATGAGAGTGAAGTGATATTTCTTTATGGTTTTGATTTTCATTTCTCTTTTTTTTGTCTTTTTTTTTTTGAGACAGGGTTGATTGTCATTTCTCTAATGTGGAACTTTTTTTTTTTTGAAAGTATTACTAGGAATTGACCCCAGGGATTTCATACTGAACTACACCCCCCTTTTTAAAAACTTTCATTTTGGGGGGCTGGGGGTATAGCTCAGTGGCATAAGCACTTGCCTGGCAAGCGCAAGGTCCTGAGTTCGATCCCCGGTACCGGAAAAAAAAAAATAAAAAAAAAATAAAAACTTTCATTTTGAACAGGGTCTTACAAAGTGGCCTCTGCTGGCCTCAGACTTGTGGTCCTCTTGCTTCTTCCTCCCAGGAGTGCTAGAATTACAGGCATGTGCCACCACTCTTGGCTTTGAGTGTACTTTCAAGTGTTTGTTGGCCATTATATATTTTGTTTTGGATATGTCTGTTTATGTGTCTTCAGGTCCTTTGCCTTCCCCTTCTTTTGGCATGGAGGGTTCTGGGGATTGAACTGAGAGCCTTCACCTTGAGCTACCTTTCCAGGCCTATTTTTTCAGCTTTAAAGTAAGATCTCACTAAGTTGCTAAATTGTCCAGGCTGGACTTGGTCTTGGAATTCTTTCGTTTTATGTCTCAGAGTGCTAGGATTATAGCTGTGCGCCACCACACCACCCCTAACATCGTTTTGTTTTGTTTTGTTGTGTTTTGAGACAGGGTCCTGCTGTGTAGTGTAGATGTCCCTGCACTCACTTTGTAGCCCAGGTTGGCCTTGAACTCATGGCAGTCCTTGTACCTCAGTCTCCCAAGTGCTGGGATTATAGGCATGCACCCCTATGCTTGGGTTCTGTGCCCTTTCTTAAAATTTTTGTTTAGCAGGGGTTATTGTTGAAAGTTGTAGGAGTTCTTTGTATATTCTGGATACTAGACTGCTATACTTTTCTGTAAATCTGAAATTAGGTTCAAAGAAACAAAATTATAAAGGCCTCTATTATCTTGTAGCCCTCTATGAACTGTCTCTTGTCCTGTTTCATTTTTTGTCATCATATTAATGCTGCTTAATATGTCATCTAATGCACAGTCAGCCTCTATATCCCTGGGTTCCATATCCTTGGTTTTAACCAACTACAGATAGAAAATACTCCACACACACCAAAATTGCATCTATACTGAATATGTACAGATTTTTTCCTTGTTATTCCTCAAGCAATAGTGTAACAACTGTTTGTATATTTACCTAATATTACATATTATAAGTAATTTGAGATTATTTGAAATATTTGGGATGATGTGCCAGGTTGTATGCAAATGCTCTTCCATTTTCTGTAAAGGACTTGAGCTTGCACGGATTTCGGTATGGCAAGCGCATCTTGAAACCCATGCTCAGACACTGAGGGATATCTATAGTTTTCCTCTTCCTCTTCCTCCTCCTCTTCCTCTTCTCCTTCCTTCTTCCTTCTTTCTTAGTGCTGGAAATTTTTTTTTTTAAAGGTGGGGTTTTTTTTTGGTTTTTTTTTTTTTGAGATAGGATCTCATTTTGCAGTGTAGGCTGGGCTTGAATTTACTATGTACCCCAGACTGGCTTCAGACTCATGGGGATCCTCCTGCCTCAGCCTTCAGAGCACTGGGATTACAGGTGTGTGCCACCATACCTGGCTTGTTTGTTTTTTTCTTTTCTTTTTTTTTTTTTTTTTGGCGGTACCGGGGATCAAACTCAGGACCTTGTGCTTGCCAGGCAGGCGCTTATTCCACTGAGCTATATCCCCAGCCCTAGTGCTGGAGATTAAACCCAGGGCCTTTTGCATGTTAAGCACTACCACTCAGCTGTTCTCCAACCCTATATTTAATTTCTTATTGTCTTCTCTTTTTAGTTAGAAGTGTAGCTTCATGTAAGCAAGAATATTTTTCTGTTTTGTTCACTGCTGTAGCTCAAAGGTTAAGGGTTGCCCAGGTTATGTTCAGAAAGCCAAATGAGTCTTCATTTTTGAATGGCTGGTAAACTACTAATGGTTTTCACTTTTTAAAATGATTGAAACAAAATCAAAAGAAAACCAATCTTTTGTGACACCAGGAAATTATATGAAATTTGAATTTCAGTTTGTATTAGTCAGTGCTTACTAGAGTCAGATGTAGAAGAGTACAAAATGCCTGTCGGTGCACTGGAGGCCTGAAGGATCCAGGTGAGGGCTTGAAGCCCACAGTAGTGTCCCATGCAAGTCTGAATCAGGAGGCCAAAGGATCCTGATGGGAGACCAAAGGATCTGTCCAGGAAAGGCCTAAGGACCAATGCTGGAAGCTCAAGTGTCTGTTCCAAAAGGCCAAAGGATCTATGCAAGAAGCCTGAGGGATCTGTGCTGGAAGCCAGGAGATACTTTGCAAGATGAAGAGGGTTGAAGCTCCCAAGAAAGAAAGCAACCAAAGCTCTTTTGAAGGAAAACAGCCAAAACTCATTGCAGAAAAGCAGTCTCAACAAAGCTCCTCTGAGGAAGAAATCAGCTGAAATCCTTCCCTCCCTTTCTCATTTTATAGCATTCTGACAACAGTCTTCTTTAAAGTGGGTCTTCCACACCTAGAACCATGCTGATGCAATTCAGTTGGGTGTCCCCCCTGAGGTTGATAATTACTAACCACTACAGAGTCCAAAATGAATTTTGGGTGCAATATAGCTATACACATTCATTTGGAGGTGTTTTTGCCCCATAATGGCAGAGTTGAGAAGTTGAAGCATTGTTGTGGTCCATAACACCTAAATTATTTAATACATTTGGCTCTTTATAGAACAGATTTGCCTGGCATGTAATGCCCAATAAATATTTGTTGAATGCATTAAACTTAACTTATACCACCAAAAAGGAATCTAAATTGGAACTCTTTCAACCATTTAATTCTTGAAAATTCCAGTTTAATTGGCTATTGAACAACAAAAAAATCCCATGATTCTTTTAGTCAGTAAATCAGTTTTATTGACCTATGTTCATATTGTATATAATGAGAATTGATGATGAGATAGCAGAGAATTAGTAATTTTTTGGGTAGTGTTAAGTGACATAGGTGGATTGACTTTTTTTTCATTTTTGTAGTGTTAATTTGAAGAGGGAGATAATGACATGGAGTACACATCTTGTTTTTCTTTTTTTCTTTTTTGTGGTGCTGGGGGTTGAACCCGCTGTCCTGCACATGCCTGACAGGTATTTTGCCACAGAGCTACATCTGCATCCCTTATTATTATTATTTGAAAAGAATTGAAGAAAGTTTGCTTCAAAAGCTATTTTGTCCCTTTCTTGTCATTTGTAGGTGAATAAAATTACCTGTTTGTCAGTGGGGGAGCTAATTAAAATAATTTCGGTAGCATACTCTTTAGTAAGCTATATTACCATACATCATTCATTCATCTGAAGATGTGTTTGTTGAATTTGCACTTGAGTGACGGGGTATGAACACTAAGATATTAGTAATTTCCTGTTAATGTTGAATTTCTCCTAAAAGGAAGATTGGAAATTGGACAAACATAAATCATCTTATATAAAAATGATTTTATAATGTGCCAGTCTCATTTTTGTACAGCATTTTGAAAACTAAATTGTTTGCATCTGTAAGAGCTGTTAATAGGGGTTGCATAATAGATCCCCAGAGGTGCAGTATACCCCGTGGCCTTGCAAACAGCTCTTATTTTTATGCTTTCAGCAAAGAACATGAAATGGGTAATACAGGTTGTGGTTTACAGTGAGAGCATAATTCTTTGCAGATCTTTTTGTTGGCATAGTGTTTCTAAATTTCAGACAAAAGGGTTTCCATGTCACGGTGGGCGAGGTGCTCTTGGCTCTCCACTCGGAGAGCTTCCTTCACTTCCGTGCTGGGTTAATCACTCATAGGGACCTATTTCTTTTAAAAGTTGTTAGTAAACTTAAAAATATATTTTGATTTACAGATTTCATCTTGAGAAATTGAAAATATTTTTTTAAACATTTTTTCTTGTTTCTCATGTTTTAATCAGGAAAGACTGGATTCTTAACACTCCATTATATTTTCCTGGCATTTCTCTATAGAATATCCTATAAAAATTAGTTAAGTATCAGCTGCCTTAAGGGCTACAGTTCACAGTAGTCAATCATTCTGTTTATATTGAATCACTGTTCACTGCTATTTATTCATTCTTCAGATATTTATTGAGTACTATCATGTGCCAAGCATTGCTTTAGACATTGAGATACTACACTTAAAAAGACAAATTTTTATACTTAAGGGGCTTAGGTCCTATAAGGAGAATGGGACAACCAAAAATAGTATATATAATATCAGGCAATAAAAAGTGCTGAAAAAAGTACAATATTAAGGGAAAGGAGAGAGATTGGGGGATACTAGGAAAGTGCTAGACTTAGTAAATAAGAGGAGGGCCTTGGTAAAATGTCATCACAGAGGGTCATGAACAGAATGGAGAAGAAAACCCTACAGATATGGTGGAAGGGTGTATTTGCATAGAATAGTATCCTATTGTGCTTTATTCCATTTGTTTTCTTTACAATAACTTGTCACCAAGGGACATTGGTCATTTATATATACATGTGCTTGTGTGTTTGCACAGTCTTTGTTGGCCCTCTTCTTTCTCTAGAACTGCTTGCTATGCCCAGCATTTCCTAGGAATGAGCGCATAATAAATGCAACAGCTTTTGCTATGATTAGGGAATTGTAGTTTTTTGCAGAAAGGGAGAGGAAAAGCAGGAGGGAGCAAGTTGGGGCTGGGAGTTCAACCAGGAAGGTCCTTGTAAAGCTTAGAAATTAGGGTTTTAGGTTTTGTTTTAAATCTGGCTGGAAACACTGCAGGCTTTTTGACGAGGAGAACAGGGCCAGACAGATTTTAAAAGGAACATAATGATTATTAATCCTATAAAATATCACATGATAGGATCAACAAATGACTGCTAAAAAACATGTATTTTATTTATAGGAGGATAGTTGGTTCATATGGTGATTAGTTTATGTCAAGAAATAATAACTACTTTTTTGTCAGCTACACTAAAGTGCAGTTTACTTAGCAAAATTCACCAATTTTAAGTATACAATTCGATGAATTTTGACAAATGAATACAACTGTGTAACAACTAGTACGATCATGATGTTTAACATTTCTGTGACCCAGAGATTTGTTGTGCTTGTCTACACTGAATCCTCTTTCCTCAGTGGCCCTTGACAACTGCTGTCTGCCTTGTCTCCCCCAGAACAAGGCATGGAGCCCAGGGCCGTGCACATACTTGCCTGGTGTTCTCCCACTGGTCTCCATTCCCAGCTCTTTTTATTTTGAGACAATTCTAGTATTGCTCAGGCTGGCCTGCAACTCATTATTGTCCTGCCTGCTGTGTACCTGCAGTTCCTGGCACCATAATCTGCTTTTTCTAGATATGCAGTTCTGCTTTTTCAAGGTTTTCCTGTGAATAGAATCATATAATTTGTGGTCCTCTTGCAACTGACTTCTTTCATTTAGAACACTGCTTTTGGGATTTACCTGTATTGTTGGGTATATTAGGTGTTTTTTCAGTTTATTGCTGTTTTCTATTATATGAGTTTGTCATAATTTGTTTTTTGGTTTTGTTGGTCTTCTTGAGACAGGGTCTCACTATGCAGTTCAGGATGGCCTTCAGCTCTCTTTGTAGCGCAGGCTGGTCTCACACTTGGAATGATCCTTTTGTGTCAGCCTCCCCTGGAGTTATAGGCAGGTGCCACCATGCCCAGCTATCATAATTTGTTTATCATTTAGTAATTGACAGGCATTCGGATAGTTTTTGGCTTTTGGCTGTTGTGAATAAAGCTCGTAAGAACTTTAAATGCACAGTAAATCATTTTTTGAAAATGGTACTGGGGCTTGAACCCAGGGGCACTTTGTCACTGAGTTACAACCCCAGCCCTTTTTATTTTTTGAGACAAGGTTTTGTTACATTGTGGAGGTGGGGCTAGATTTTGCGGTCCTCTTGCCTCGGTTTCTTTCATGCTGGGATTACAAGTGTATGCCACCACACCTGCATTGAATATAAGCTTTTATGTAGACCTATGCTTTAATTTCTCTTGGGTGAATACTTAGGGGTAGAATTGCTGGGTCTGTGGTAAGGGCATGCTTAACTTCAACAAAAACCGCCAAATAATTTTTCATTTGCATTCTCACCAGCAGTGTATGGGAGTTGAAGTTGCTCCATATGCTTGTCAGTGGTCAGCATTGTCATTTTCTTTATTTGTAGCCATTTCAGTAGTTACACAGCATTACCTGGTGATTTAAGTTTGCATTTCCCTAATGATTAACCTTAAAGAAAAGATTGCTAACGATACCGGGAAAAGATGATAGGCAGAATTTATTTAAGGAGACACTGTTGTAATAGGTATAGGGACTGTTGCTGTATTTTGTAGTGAGGGATGGAGACTGAGCTCAGCCTTGAATACCGTGTGGGCAACTGGGAATTTACAGCCAAGGATAAGGGTGGGGTCAGTGGATGGAAAGTTAGGAAGAGGAAATATCGGGGGGAAGGGGAGATTATGGCTGAGCCAGTCCTAACAGGAGTCTTCATGGAGCTTTCGTTTTATATCTCCCATGAAGCCTGTGGTTCACGTCTGCATTTCCCATTAAGCTCTTTCCTTTTGAATGCTCATAGTATTTATTTTCTGTATCATACATTTTCTATTTAATTGTACACTGTTTTTATTTCCTACTCTGTGGTGTTATTTTTAATCCTGATCTCAAATCTGACCCCTTTGCTCATTTTAGTTACATGGATTGAAATGGCCTAAATGTTATGGCTAGTTTTTCTTTTTTTTTTTTTTATGGCTAGTTTTTCTTGGATCTGGCAGAAATCCAGGAAATGGCAAGTTTGTAGATGGTTTTGAGTATTTGGCAGTCTTTAAATTGATAGAGTTTTCCTGATTTCCTTGGTAATACTGGTTTACCTTAGAATGGCTCCAAATTTCAGGATTGGCTCAGTTTTTTGGAATGTAGGTTAGAGTTATTAATATTAAACATATTGCTTATTTTATTTATTTATGTATATATGTATGTATGTATATATGAATTTTTTTTGAGACAGAGTCTCGTTACATAGTTTGGGTCCACCGTGAACTGATTGTGTAGCCCAGGCTGGCCTCAAGCTTGTAGCAGTCTTTCCGCCTGAAGTGCTGAGACAATAAGCGTACAGCAGCACACCCGCCTATTATTTGTTATTTTGGAGTGGACTTTACAGCTACACAGCTGCCCTAAGAAGTGTTCAGTCTAAACTAACTCCCTATTTTGCTTGTTTTTTGAGACAAGGCCTCACTTTGTAGATCAGGATGACCTTAAACTCACTGTGTAGCCCAGGGTGGCCTTGAACCTATGCAATCCTCCCACCTCAGTCTCCTGAGTGATGGAATTATGGTCATGTGACACCATGCTTGTCTGTCTTGCTTCTTAAAGTCAGATTTTGGGACTATGTCTTCATAATAGTTATTTTTATTGTAAGGCTAATTGTATTAACTTTTGCCTATATGCTCTGGCTGGAGATCAAATATAATATAATCCTGAGTAGCAAGACTTGGTATATGTGCAATTACAAATGGAACTGCTGGGTCAAATAGTAACTCTATGTTTAACTTTTTGAGGATCACCCAGATGTTTTCCAAGCTGACTGCATCAGTTTACATTCCCCCTGCAGTGTGTGAGAGTTCTAATTTCCCCATATCCTTGCCAACATACATTGTTATCTAATTATAGCCATCCTCGTGGGTGTGAAGTAGTATTTCATTGTGGTTTTGGTTTGCTTTTTCCTGATGACAAATGACAATGAGCCTCTTTTCATGTGCTTATTGGCTATTTATATATCTTCTTTACAGTAATCGTAATTTATATCCCTTGCCCACTTTTAAATTGTCTTTGTTTTAGAGTAGAACTTTTTTTATATATTTTGAGAAAAAAGTTGCTTTACATATGTTTGCAAAAAGTTTTTCTCCTGTGGTTTTTTTTTTTCTATTTTTTTATGCTGTGCTTTGAAATACAAAATAATTTGTGTTTTTGAGACAGGGTCTCACTCTCTAGTCCAGGCTGGCCTTGGACTCATGGTGATCTTTCTGCCTCAGTCTCGCAAGTTCTGGGGTTACAATCTGCACCACTGCAGCTGGCAACAAGGTTTTAGTTTTGATGAAGTCTCTCCTCCCCTCCCCTCCCCCTCCCCTCCTCTCGTGTTTGCTATATTGTCCAGACTGACCTAAGACTGCTAATCCTCCTGCTTCGACCTTCTAAGTAGCTAGGGTCACAGATGTGTGTCACTGCCTGGCTAAAGAAGCTACTTTCTATTTCTAGATTAGGGAATGTTTTTTCATAAATGGTGCAGAGTATTGTCAAATGTTTTCATTCTGTGTCTAGAGACATCATTATGCATTTTTTGTTTAGTAACGTGGGTGCTACATTGTTTGATTTTCAGGTACTAAACCAGTCCTGCTTTTCTTAGAACCCTCTTGTTTATGACTTAGAACCTCTTTCATGTTGTGATGGCTTTGGTCTGCAGTTTTTCTCATGAGTTTTGTCTTAATATTTGCAAGGTATACTGATTTTTTTTTTATGATTGTCTTGTTTTAGTGTCAAGGTAGTACTGGTATTGTATAACACATTTAGAAGTGTTCTCTCACCTAGTTTTTGGAAGAATTTATAAAGAATTGACATTAATTTGTTTTAAAAAGCTAATTGTACTTCAATTTTCATTTTTGTCTTTTAGGATTCTCCTTTTACAAACGCAGGAATGGGATCTAATCTAAACCTCCTAGGGGAGATTGAATGTGACGCCAGCATAATGGATGGGAAATCCTTAAATTTTGGAGCAGTTGGGGCACTTAGTGGTATGTAAGCATTATGATGTCCTATGTCTATTCTTTGAAAAACTATGTGTATAACCATTTAACACTTCTAAGGACAGTCTTGCTTGAAATAGTGTTGAAAACAAGCAGTTTTTTCCCCCCTTTTTCTTGTGGTATTGGGAGTTGAACCCAGGGCCTTCATACAGAGCTATGCCCCCAGCATATCCCTGTCACTTGTGGAATTTTTTATGTTGACACAGGGTCTCAGAAAGTTGGTGAGTTGCCCAGGCTGATCTTGAACTTGTGCTGCTTCTGCCTCAGTCTCAGAGTTTTGGGAGGACAGATGTGTTCCACTAAATCCAGCAATTTTCATTTCTTACAAAATTTTAGCTATAAACAAAAAAACTGGCAAAGCACTCTGTCCAGGTTTTTTATTAGAATTATATTATTTTCTGAAATATACAAATATTTTTATTTTGAAAAATTTCAGATGATATAAAAATATTTACCTTTGATCTTCTAAATCTTTCCTTTTCATCTGTCTCCCAGTGGTTTTAATCAGTAAAAGTCTAATTCTTTTATTTATATATTTAGGTAGTATATTAAGATGTAGTTTTTTTTGTGAAGGTGGTTGTTTTTAAAAGAATAACTGTATATGTTAGTTTGAAACTTTTTTCCTTTGAATAGGATATCTGCAAGATTTTTGTCCCCCCTAAAAAAAAATTGTTGTTCCCACATAAGTATATAAAAGATGTATCTAATGTTTTATATTTATATATGAATTACACAGATTTTATACATACAGATTCAAGAGTTTTTAAATATATATAGCCATATGTAACCATATAAATGTGTACACCAAGATCAAGAAATTATTTTCATGTTCAGATGTAAAACTTGTCCATACTTCCAGCATGGTTCTTTTCTCTCAGAATTGTAATAGCTTGTCAGGTTACTGTATGTGTAATGGTTTATTTTTGTGCCATTTAATACTGGCCTTGTAAAATGGGCATTTTTTTCTATATTTTTATTTTTATTTTTTTGTCTTTTTGAGACAAGGTCTTGCTATGCAGTTCCGGCTGGCCTTCAGCTCGCTTTGTAGCCCAGGCTGGCCTCGAAATTGCAAAAATCTTCTGCCTCTGCCTTCTGAGTGCTGGGATTACAGGCGTGCACCACCACGCCAGGCTTTTCTGTATTTTTAAAAAGGGATTGTGTGTGATTAGAATGATTTCTTTGTAGCTGTTTGGAAAAATTTTTTATTCTGAATTATTGGGCTTTTCTCTGTGTGAAGTTTTAAAATATGATATTCAACATCTTTGGCATTTATATGATTATGTGTATTTTTTTTCTGATATATACTTTTTAAGGAATATGGCTATTTCTTGTAGGTTATCCCTTTTATTTGGCTAAAGACTTTTTAATTAGCTTTCTTTATTGAATTCTGGTTTAATTCTACTGTGTTCAGAGAGGTGTTGGTTCAAATTCCTTGAATCTTTTGGGTCTTACTTTATGTCCTAGCTTACGGTATGTTGTGATACATATTCCATACGAACTTCAAAAGTGTGTGTATTCTGCAGATTTTGAATATAGTGCAGTGTATCTGTCAATTAGATCAATTATTTGTCCTGATCTTTTGTATAACTTCTGATGTTTGTCATATATAAAAACTATGTTTCAGTTAGTTTTAAATTCACTCTTTCATTATGAAATTTTACTGATCTTTAGTACAATTTAATGTGTTTAAAGGCCATTAGCATTTTTGTTTGTAAACTGTTCATACCTCTTATATGACTTGTCTTTTGCCTCTGTTTATAATATTCCTTGTCGTTCAAAATTTTTTGCCAAATGTATTACTTTCTCTTTTGTGACTTGTATTCTCCATTTTTAGTTTCTTTCATAATTTAGAAGCACAGTCATCTCTATTTTCTTCTAATGTATATAATTTATTTTCATTTACCAGTTTAATACTTTTTTTTGTAATGTCTAAAAACATTATGTCTACATAACTTATTGACTAATAATGATAACTAGCATTTATAGAATAACATACTAGGCAATATTTTCAATGTTTTACATATATTAAGTCATTTAATTCTCACAATAACTTTATGAAATTAATACTTCTCATTTGACAGATAATGAGACTGAGACACAGGAGAGACTTAGTAATTTTTTTAAGGTTGTTTCTGTCAGAGTCAAACTAGGAGACAGAAACCATACAGTAGTTTAAGCAGTTTGACATAAAGATTTATTAAGCTAAGATAGATTAATGACAGATAGAGGAAGTGTATCCTACAGCAGATGGCAATATCCAAGGAAGGGTAAAGCTGAAAATACTAGAGATACTTTCAGGTCTTGCTGAGAAAGGTGTAGCTGTAGCCCAGTGTGAGGCAGAAGAGTTGCTGGACTCCTTGGGTTGGAGCTGGTGCATAGTCATTGAGGTGGGACTGATCCTGTGAGGGGCAGGTGAGCCCTGGCTGATAGATGAGATCAGGAGGTGTGGCAGTTAAACATGATACGCATAGGGTGAAGAGTGGGTTTTGGCTTAGTACACAGCTGTGTATGCCTGTGGGGCTGAGGGTAGGGTGTGGGGATGCGGCTTGGGGATCAGGATCAAGATGTAGGGTGAAGTCTTGTTCTTTCTAGGGCTTTGAACCTTGCCGCTGCGCCCTGAATCAGAAGGTGCTCCAAACATAAGTGAGCCAGCCTGCAGGCGCTTAGGCCTGAGCATACCTCACGGGCCATATAGTGCAGACAAAAACCACTTTGTCCCAGTGCCTGGCCAGCAGGGCACCCTTTTCCACTGCAGTGTGTCTCCAGTGCCCTCTACTGACAAAGCTTACCATGTGCCAGCTGGCGGGAGAATCGTATGTGACTGGCCTGTATCCATTTCCACAGGTCAGACCACAGAGGCCTAATCCGAGAAGGAATAATCTGATAGCTGTTGCAGTTTCAAAGTAGCCTCATTCTGTGTTCCTCGCTGTGTTCTTTCTACTTCTTCTGTATGATCTGTTCTGTTCCCACTTACTTGAAATGCCAGTATTGTATATTAAAAATCCAATATAATAGCCATTATTAATTTCCTGTCATCTTATTTTGAAATTCTGTATCATTTTTATTGTTTTTCATTGTCTTTAAAATGAAAGGAAACTAAAAAAAATATAAAGTTTCAGCAAAACATGCATGACTCAGATACATACTGCCAAATTAAAATTATAATACAAACTTCCAAAGTTGGTAAATATACCAAACAGAATATAAATTTTATCAATAAAAAACCCAACTAACATTTTGGCTTTATTATGTTCCATTGAGGTATATATCTGCTTTGTACCCAAACCATGCTGTCTTAATTTGAGTAGCTTTGAATAAAGAATAATGTCTTTTCTACTATATATAATATATTTTTTATTTATATATTTATATATATATATTTATATATATACATATATATTTTTAGGGGTATAGGGACTTGAACTTGTGACCTAGCACTTGTCAGGGGGGCACTATGCTGCATAGCTACACCCACAGCCTGATGTCTTTTTTTTCCCTCTTCTTTTTTCTTCCTATTTTTTCCTTCTTTTTTTCACCAATCTCTTTTATTTCATTTCATTTTATTTTATTTGGTGGTACTGGGGATTGAACCCAGGGCCTTCACACTGAGCTATGTTCCCAGTCATCTCCTCATTCCCTTTTAATTTTATTTTTATTTTGAAACAGAGTTTTGCTAATTAAGGGCATGGTTAACTTAGCTACGTATGTTAAGGGCATGACCTTAGCTACATGTATTAAAATTTCAACTCTATGACTTGGCACAGGTAATTTAACCCTCTATGCAAATGTTTCCTCATTATTGACACAGGCTCCTAACCATTTTAAGGTTTTGGCTACCTGATTGATAGAAATGTATCGCTTGATTCATTGAAAACTTTGGCACTGGACCTGGCACACACTAAGTACTACCTAGGTCACTTTTGCCTTGTATTTTCTTCATCATCATCTTGTTTGTCATTGTCATTGTCATTGTCATCCTGTTTATTATTCTGACTGTGTTTGCCATAGAAATGTCCTCCTAAGAGTTAGTATTTCGGCAAGATGAGTACTGCCATCTCACTTGTATGGAATGTTTTGACCTTTGGAAATGGTCCAGACCAAATTTTGGGTTGCAGGCTTGTGCATACTTGGCCTCTTTTCCCCAACTGTAGTCTTGTGAGTGAGATTTTAAGGTTTTGGCATACCTTTCCCCACTAATTTTTCTCCTCATGATAAAATGGGAGCTATTTATAATTATATTTATTCTTTAATGATTATATTGTCAATAAATGCCTGGGACATTGTTAGATTTGATAGTAGGAGAATGATACATTTTCAACTCATTTTTTCTTCTCTGTTGTTAATCTATTAAAAGGGAACCAAATTGAAATGTGTAGTATTTCAAGTTCGGTCTTTGCTGTTGTAACACATTATAAAATGTGGGAATATGTTTTATATTGTCTTTTCTTGCATCCAAAAATGTACTCATATATTTTTTAATTTGGCTAATGATTTGTGATAATTATTTTTATTGTATATTTGATATCTTGAAAGAGTAGAATTTCTAAGATATTTAAATTTATTTTAACAATTATATATTTGAGTGGGAAACAATGACGTTCTTTCTTTTTCTGCCAATTTTATTTTATAGGAATCAAGAACCCAGTCTCAGTTGCAAACAGACTCTTGTGTGAAGGACAGAAGGGCAAGCTCTCAGCGGGCAGAATTCCTCCCTGGTAACCACTTTGTTCTTCCTGACTTTCCCTGTGTCTTTGGTCTCTGGTGCATGCAGTGTTTGAAGGCTGTTTGTATCTGTGGCAGCCTGATGCTGTTGGTCACACACCAGCAAAACATGCCTTTGAGAGTAAGATCCAGTTTGTTCTGTGATCTTGGAATATTTTGTACACTTAATACAACTCCAGGTGGAACAGGACATAATAAGAGGAGAGCAGAATTAATGTTTGCTTTTGCAGTTGGTTATTGAGAGGAATAAGTGCTCAATTGGGGTCATTTTATCACAAAACTTTGAAAGTATCTTACACATTGTAGAACAATCTAAAGTAGTTTCTGGAAGTTCTTAGAATAAAAGTACATTGAATGTTGTAGATATCCCTGATTAACCTGTTATCTGGCACTAATAATCAACAATATTTTGTTTGTGTCATGAATCTCACCCAAAAAAGATAAAAAAATCAGTATGAGGGAATTGCACTCAGTATGTAAGAGATTTTGTTTTTGATAATGGTGTCATCTCAAATCACTGTAGGGTAAAAAGATGGTTTATTAAGTAAATTATGTTGGGGCAGACCTACCTTGTGAAGAAACATTAAGTTAAATTCTGTGTTATATCACTTTAAAAATGTAGCCCAAACCTAAAAGCAAAACTATGTAGTATAAAATGTTGCTTATGAAATAGAAAGCTAAATAACCTACATGCCCATTAGGAGCTAAACAAACTGTTTTCTATTTATGTTATTAGGTATCTGGTGGTATTAAACAAAAAGGGAGAGAATTAATACATTAATAGCATGAGTTACTATAGTATTAATTTTCTTGGTCTGCCATGACAAAATGCCATAGAGTTGGTTACCTTAAGTAGCAGAAATGTGTTTCTCACAGATCTAGAGGTTGGGGCATCCAACATCAAGTTTTCACCCTGTTCATTTTCTGGTGCGGGTTTTCTTCTTTTTTTTGTTTTTAATTTGTCTTTTTGAGACAAGGTCTGACAGTGCGGTTCAGGCTGGCCTTGAGCTCACTTTGTAGTACATACTGGTCTCAAACTTGCAAAGATCCTCCTGCCTCAGCCTCCCAAGTGCTGGGATTACAGGCGTGCACCACCATGGTCTGCTTGAGGGCTTTCTTCTTGAGGTGTAGGTGGTCGCTTTCTTGTGTCTCACATTGAATGTAGGGTAGGAGAGGGATTGAGAGATAGAGACAGAGCTTGAGGGGGATCCCTCTTTTAATTAGCTCTGTAATCCCACGGTGAGGGCTTGTTTTAAGCACTTCCTTCCTAGTGGGACAAAATACCTGACACCCACAACTTAAAGTAGGTGAGTTTTCTTGGGGCTGATGGTTTTTAGAGGTTTCAGTTTATAGCCCGCCAGCTCTAAGGCACAAATGTATGGTGGAAAGGACTGGCAGAGGAAAGCTGCTGATGTCGTGGTGGCTGGGAAGCAGAGAGGGAACGGCAGGGCCGGGCAGGGGAATATACCCTTAGGGTCGTGCCTGCAGTGACCCACGTCTTGTGACCAGGCCAACCTCTTAATAGTGTCATCTACAGTCACCTTGCATAAGCCCTGCTTCTGAATGCATGGGAGTTGAGGGTTATTCTTGATCTAAATCATAACAGGACCCTACCCTCATGATACCATCTATGTTTAATTATCTCCAAAAGGTCCCACCTACAAATACCATCACACTGAGGACTAGAGCTTCCAGATAAAAATTACTGAGTGGATATAATTCAGTTTATAGCAATAGATCTCTGCACTGTACAGTGAAAAAATGAAATTGCTGATATGGTCAGTTTATGTTTTCTTCAAAAATTACAAAATAGTACGATACAGACCAGTTTCCTACTACACAGGTAAGGAAATGAAGCTTGAGCAGGGCTTAAAGCTGTCTACACTGAATGCTTTCTAAGGGAATCCTCGACCTTCTCAATATCTCACCTTTTTACCCCAACCCCGTCTCTGCCCTATTCTTTATAACAATTGTACTGGATTTAAGCTTTTCTTATTCTCTTACATTCATTCATACTTTTACACTTTAACATATACAGTACTGTAATTTTCTAAAACTAGGTAAGTATGTACATAGTTGCACAAAAAGGATTTAGTAAGGTTACCAAACTCACTATGATTACCACAGAGGAGGAGGAAAGAGAGAACAAAGTGAAACAGTTGTCAGAAGGGACAGGTAATATTTTAGTATTTCCTACAGGCTAGATGCAGTGGTGCATGCCTGTAATCCCAGCTCTCGGGAGGCTGAGGCAAGAGGATTGTCACGGGTTTGACAAGGAGGATATATATGGGAAAAGATGATGACCATGTCTTCATTAAAGTAGAGTAACGCTACACCTGTCTGGAGCTAGCTATCTGATATTTTTCCTGTGCTTTATTTTTCAGCTTTATCCTTTTTTTCAAAATTGTTTGGTATTTTAGGTATTTTATATTTATGTAGGAATTTAAAATTAGCTTGTTCATTAGAACAAGATAGCTTGCTGGAATTTTGTTAGGATTTCAATGATCCTATTTTTTAAGGGCTTTTATAAACCTCTCTCAACAGGGTTTTATAGGTTTCATTGTTCAAGTCTTCCATGTATTTTATCATGTTTATAGCTATGTATTTCATTTTTTTAGATGCTATGTTAAATAATGTATTCTTAAAATGTTAATTCAAATATTTAGTGGACCTATGTATAAATATGGTTCATTTTATCATTGATATTCTACCCTGAGAATGCTAACATCATTTGTTGTAGTATTTATTTTTTTTGGGTATTGGGAATCAAACTCAAGACCTTGTGCTTGCCAAGCAGGCTGTTATGCTTCAGAGCTATATCGCTAGTGTAGTATCATTTTTACAGATTCTATAAGATTTTCCAAATAGATATTGTATCTTCTGGGAATGTAGTTTTACTTCTTTCTAATATGGATTTATTTAATCAATTTCTTTTTGTTCCTTAGTTGCACTGGTTAGAACATCTAGAACGTTGTAGAATGTAAGTGTGGGAGGTGATATCCCTGTCTGGTTTGTTACAGGGGGGAAACATTTGGTCTTTCACCATTAGGTATGATCCCATGTCTTCTTTTTTTTAATGTGGGAGATGCTGTCTTTATTCACAGGCTAATAAAAAATAATAAACTCAACTAGATATAGTACATGTGTCATAAATGAAGCTGCTTCTAAGAGGAAGGCTGGGGAGGTGAAACAGAAGATTATAAATAATGTCAAGTAATGTGCGTCTTGCATTGGAGCAAGTATTTTTGTTTCTCAGTATGAAAAAGTGGGTCTGCTGTGGTGGGGAAAACAACTGCCAGGAGTTGTGCTGACTTTTGGTAACTTCAATTATAACTGCCAACACCTGCAAAATTTTCATCCTTCTTATTTGTGTTTTAGAAATACTGTGTTTCCATCATGCCCCTATCCCACAGCTTCTTTATCTTGTTGAGAAAGTTTTCTTCTTTTCTTCATGTTCTGAGAGGTTTTTTTTTTTAAACAGGAATGAATTTTGTATTGCATTGAGTCTTTTTCTGCATCTGTTGAGATGGTGTTAGGGTTTTTCTTATGTAGTTGGCTAATATAGTGATTGATGTTGACTGTTAAATCAGTAGCACCATTACTAGGTTAAATTCCACTTGGTAATAATGTATTAACCTTTTCACATACAGTATTGTTCATTTCAGTTGGCTAAAATTTTGAACATTTGCATGTTTATGAGTGATCTTAGTTTATACTTTATATATATATATATATTTATTATTATTATTATTATTAGCCTTTTTGAGACAGGGTCTCGCCGTGCAGTTCAGGCTGGCCTTGAGCTCACTTTGTAGCCCAGGTTGGTCTCGAACTCGCAACGATCCTCCTGCCTCAGCCTCCCAAGTGCGGGGATTTCAGGCACGTGCCACCACGCCCAGTCTATAGTTTTCTTATTTCTTTGGTTTTTAATTGTTTTACTTGGATGTGTAGGAATATACGTATTTCATCAAATTAGGAAACATTTTAGTTGTAATGGTCCAATTTACAGTATTTGATTTTACAGTGATGTGAAAGCAATTTGAATTCTGTAGACACTATATTTTGAATTTTTTTCTTCAGATTTTATTGGTACATTTTAGATATACGTAATGATCACATTCATCATAAAGAATTTGTACCTGTACGTGATACAACTTCTTTTTTCCATTCTCTCACCTTCCCTTGGACCTTCCTTCCCCTCCTCATTTACAAGTCTTTGTTTCCAGCTCTCATTGTTTTCACACTTTCTCTCTTCTCTCTTCCCTGCCCTCTCGCTTGCTGCCCTCCCCATTGAACATGTCCTTCCTATTTTACATACCTAATGTACATTTTGCTCTTTATTTACACTTTCAGTGTCTCATACCAGAGAAGCAATGCGGTATTTGCAGACGTGTGTCTGATTTATTTACTTAACAGTGTGGTCTCAAGGAGCATTCATTTACCTAGGAATGTCTCAACCTTATACTTCTTATGGCAGAGTAGCGCCTTTATTATACTTTGAATTTTAAATTTTGATATGTTCCTGGGCTAATGATAGCTGAGTTGTACTTTCTGGCAGTGTTGGTCAATGGCAGTGAGCTACCTGAGAGCCGTGTATGTGCACAACAGATACTCTATATGATAACACTGTGAAGCTGTGGTATTTGGGAGGTGAGGTGTATCAAATGTATTTTTTCTTTTTTTTTGATATTTTTGAGACAGAGTTTCACTGTGCAGTTCAGGCTGGCCTTGAGCTCACCTTGTAGCCCAGGCTGGCCTCAAACTCACAGCAATCCTCCTGCCTCAGCCTCCTGAGTGCTGGGATTACAGGCGTGTGCCACCATGCCTGGCTCAAGTGTATTTTTAATGTGATACTTCCTGTTGTAATGGACTTATCATGGTATAAATAACCCCACTGTAAGTTGAAGAGCATTTGCATTTGGCCTCATGTTGTAGTTCTGTAGATGAAACTGGATGATTTGTTTACTTTTTTCATTGTTTTTTCTCTCTTTGAATGATTTTAAAGTTCCCATTGCAATTTTTTTTAAGTTCATTGATTAGTTTTCTACAATATCTAATCATCTGCAAATTACAGCCAGTTTATTTTTCATTTCTGACATTGTAGTTTTATCATCAAGATGTTGATTTGCATATTTTAAGAATTTCATCTTTCTAGTTAACATCTTTAATTTTCTCTCTTGCATCTTGAATGTATGAATAGTGTGGTAACAATTGTCTTGAATATTTTTATATACTAAGTATTTGAAATTTGTTAATCTGATTTTTTTCAAATGAGTGATTTTCTGATCATTTTAGGTAATATTGTCTTTTTTTTTATATATTTGATAGTTTTTTATTGGATTCCAGATCTTGTGAGTTTTATCTTTTTTTATATTTTTTATTTTAATTATATTGAACTTCATGTAGGATATGGCTAAGTTATTTAAAAACAGTTTGATTCTTTCACATGAGACTAGAAAAGCATTTAGCCTTGAGCTAATACAATACTGCCTTGCAGTTGAGGTAAAAACCCTGTGGAATACTATCACAGATGCAGCTAGAATGAGGCATCTTACTCTGGCTGCTGGGTGCAGGAGCTGTCCCTGGCCTTACCTGAACTTGGGAATTTCCTTTAGAACTGTCAAGTTTTTTGTTCCAAGGCTTTGAGTAATGTTCCCCTCACATTCCTTGATCTCCTTTCAGCCCAAGACTGGAAGGGGAGTCTCTGCAGTTCTCTGGAATCATTTGTGCAGCTCTCTTTTCTCCGGCGCTCCTCTGTTACGTGAACTCTGGCCTCTTTGGCTCCTCTGGTTGTCCAAATCTGTCTCTCCAACTCGGGCTGCTGGACTTGTGTGCTGTGGGCTGGGAACTCTCCTCACAGTATTGAAAGCGAACCCTGTGATAAGGCTTATGTTGTTTCTCATCTCTCAAGGATGACTCTGTTGCTTGATGTCTACTGTATAATGTCTGAAAGCTGTTGTTTTCTATATTTTATCTGTTGTTTTTGTACTTATTCAGAGAAGATGGTAGATGTATTGTTATTCCATCTTTTGCAGAAATAGAAATCTCTGACATCCCCAGAAGTTAGCTATATAATGATAGGAGCTTAAAAACAACCCACCAAATTCTGAGTATTCTAAATGAGTATAACCAAATTAGTTGTTTTTACTTGAGACTTATTTATAAATGATTTATTAAGCTTAGTTGTATAACTTGTATAATGATATTAGATAATGTTCATTGCATTTGTACATTATGGCAGACAGGAGTTTGTCTGTATTAGCTCATAAAAATGATATAATTTATGAAGGTAATACACATTTTGTAGATAAAGAACGCGAGTCACAGGTTTACCGACAGTTACCTTGTTAGAAATTTGATGAGTTCATCCATATCACATTAAGAGTAATTGTTTATATATCCATTCATTCACTCAGCAGATACATATTTTTCAGTTGCTGCATTCCATGCATGGAGGTAGAGAAACTGTAAAAAGAAGCCAGAGAACTTAACAACCACATGGCATCTATTGAAGAAGTACACCATTCTCTGGGGAGAGCAAGTCATTAGACGTAATGGTGCTTTCTAAGAAGCACCCATGTAAAGTTCATTTATCTGTTTAGCTCATTGGAAAAGCGAAAGATATATTCATTGAGTAGTGTCTAAAAATGTTGAGAATTTATAAAATCTTACTGCTTTTTTGGACACACCCTCAGCATAACTGGAGGCAGAATGGTTCATTTCACCAGGGCTTCTATTGGTACCATCATATGTTGCACAGTTTAAGTACTAATGTTTGGTTAGACTAGTGCACTATTTGGTATCTTTATAAAGTTGATGGCATTATCATCAGGAACTGTGTCGTATTTTCTCGTTCCTTTACTTAATGAATCTTGCATCTTTTCCTTCATTATGCTGGGGTATAACTTTGTTGGTCGCCTCCATATAGTATAAGAGTTGGAAGACTCAGGTCTGTGGGCCAGATTGTCTGTTGCCAGTTTTTGTAAATAAAGTTTTATTGGAACACAGCCATTCTTGTTTGTGTATATGTTGTTTGTAGCTGATTGTGTACTACAAAAGCAACATTGTGTTGTTTCAAAAGAAATATTCTAGCCCACATAGCCTAAATGGCCCTGTATAGACAAATTTGCTGATTCCTAATATAGAAGTTATAAACTTTGGAAATTATGTTTCTCTTAATGAAAAAAGAATAACTGGGCAAGCGTTGTTTTAGTTTGAGTAAAATCTGAGGTGCCATTTGATGTTCAAGTGTTTCGAGAAATGAATTTAACTTTTTGTATATTGTTTGTTTGTTTGTTTATTTATTTATTTATTTATGGTACCAGTAATCAAACTCAGGACCTTGCACTTACCAGGCAGGTGTTTATGCCACTGAGCTATATCCCCAGCCCATATTGTTTATTTTAAATTACTATTTTTTCTATTTTATAAATTTATTCAGATTTACAATACTTTTGTTGATGATATAAAAATAAAATTTAAAAACCTAAGGGTTAAAAGAATATATGTGACCTATGAGTTAATCATAAAGTATGGACTTAGTTGGATTATACTTCAAACAGTAAAAAAACCTTTAAAACAATATCCAAATAATAATAGCAGTCTTTTACAGGCAGTCAGGGAAATGTGAAGTTTGAGTATTTTTTGGTCCCTAAAGATTTGTCATTCAGATTTTGGATGTGTTAATTATTGTTATCTCTTTTTAAAAAGTCATTTTCTGGAGATATTTCCTAGGATATTCATAGTTTAAATTATATCTGTGATTTGCTTTAAAATAATCTTTCAAGGGGTGTATGTGAGTGAGATTAGCAAGGTACCAATAGTTGTTACAGCAGAGTGATGATCTGTTGGGTTTAGTATCTTATTTTATATATGATTATTGCCATAGTACAGTTGGACTGCTATAGCAAATACCATAGTTTGGGTAGTTTATATACAACAAAATGTTGTTTCTCACAGTTTGGAAGTCGGAGATGTTCCAGATTTGTGAATCAGAAGGTTTGGTGTTTGGTGAGAGCTGTGTCCTCAGATGGGGCAAGGGACCTTGCTGGGGCCTCGAACCACATTCATAGGAGGGCATGACCCAGATGCCTCCCCCAGTGCCTTTCTGTTGGCATTCAAACTGGAAATTTTTGGAGGAGGGACACAGACATTGACACAATAGTTACATACTTTTGAAAATCTCTATGATGAAAAATTTAAGAGTTTCATTCTTACTTAATTTTGTTGTATATTATTTCCAAATAAAGGAAGTTCTACTTTATTTGTATTTTAGATCTTTATAAGCTTTACATGATCAAGAGCCTAAGCGGTCTTTAATTTTATGTATTTATGGTACAAAGAAGTGATAGGTAGAATGGAAGTGTGTTGAGTTCAAATAAATAGGTATTATTTTCTTCTATATCTTTTTCACTCAGAATTTTAATTTAATTAATTAATTTTTGGTGTTTTGAGATTCTCACTCTGTAATTCACTCACTAGATAACCTAGATTGGCCTCGACCTCATGGTGAGCCTGTTGCCTCATCCTCCTGAGTGCTGGGATTATAGGTGTGTACCACAAAGCCCAAGTCAGAAAAATATATTTTGATATTTGATCCCCGAGGATCCTTAAGAGCTTTCTTAATCCATCACGTTGTAATTCAGACCACCATTTTTACCTAGGTGGTCCATTCCACATTTTTTGCCCTGAAAACACATGTAGCTCAATTTTTTGAGAGTTTCAATCACTGCATCATCTCAGTGCTGGTCTCAGCAGAGTGTTGCTGCTTTGTTTTATAATCGCGCAGACTTACTTTAGTATGAATTTAAATGAGTATAGCACAAGGAAAATGCTAGTCTTTTCCTTGGTAGGAAAGAGGAGAGTTGATTTTATTTAGTGTCTTGCCAATGTTTATTTTTCAGTATGCTTCAAGCATTGTTCTAATTTGAGATTCCTTGATGAAAAAAGCAAAGATTACCCATATGAAACTAATAATATGTAGCAGGGAGACAAAAATAAACCAGTAAATAGAATATGTAAATTACAAATTATAATACTATATAAGAAGGTGGAAAAATATAAAAAGAGGAGGGTGAAGGAGATTGGAATTATTGGGTAAGGAAAAAGTGCTGTGTTTTGGGATGCATTTGTACTTTTTATTTTATTTTGATTTTTTATTCAGATTAACATGCAATATTTGGAACATAATAATGAGGTGAAGTGATATTTCTACATATGTATACAGAGTACATGGATCATTTCAAGGTGGGATGCATTTTTAATAGGTCTCATTGAGGAAGAAAATTTGTGCAGATGAGGGAACTTTTCGTTTGGGAAGCAGAGAAAGCCAGACTGAGGGAGCAGTCAAGGTGAAGTCTGTGAGGCAGCTGCTCTTCGGAGTATTTGTGGTTTTACCAAAGAATTAGAATGTACAGGGAGGCAAGCTGCATATGAGATGAGACAGGGAGAGAGGGAGAATATGTTCACTTGGGAGCTTATAGATTTCTCCTAAAGATACCAGTGTTTACACTAGTCCTCAGATGAAGTGTTGTGGGGTTTTGAGAAACAATGACATTATGGATTTGTGTTCTACAAAGATTGTAATGACTGGCATGTTGGGACTTCACTGTAGTGGGGGTGGACAGGGAACAAGGCCAGCACAGAAGCAGTAAGGCTGTCGCAGCAATGTGGATATCTTCTGATGGTGGCTCGGACAGCAGCGGTAGCGTGGGGCTGGTGGGAAGTGGGCAGATTCCAGGCATACTGTGAAGTCCCTGTGATTTTCTAATGGGTTGTGATGACCTGTCTTTAAAAGGTTCCTCCTGAGAGGGTCAGAAAAAAGCTTGAGAAAAATGTAAATTGGCACTGCATGTAATGTTATGGAAAGTGATTTTTTTCACCCTACACATTAACATTTGTGCTAAAATGAGGTCAAAAGCAGTTATGTGATATTTTGTGGGATGATGAGCTACTAGCCAATAATTTTCTGACAGTAAAAAAGTCATGTACTTTGAATGCTTTTCCATAAAATGACATCCAAGTATTTACCTTCCTATGAATTTTTCAGATGCCTAAAGTGTGTACAAACTTCCGTAGTAGATTGCAGATTGATTGTGTTTGAAATAAAACCTATGAATGAGGGACTGAAAAATGAAGCTAGGGCTGCATTGTAAAATGCCAGTTATTTTCAGTGCTGGGACTGAACTCAAAATGATCAGTTGAGTGCTAACAATACTAGCTTTAGTTCATAATTTCTTTTTTTTTTTTTTGTACTGGGAATCGAACTCAGGACCTTGTGCTTGCCAGGCAGGCACTTGTGCCACTGAGCTGTATCCCCGGCTAGCTTTAGTTCAGAACTTCTGTTTTGATCATTTAGATTGCTATTTCAGCTTCTCTTTTACGTCTTCACATTGAGATGTTTATTTTATCAGTTCTTCTGGAAGAAAGTGGTAACAATGCCACTAGAAATTCTAAGCTGAAATCTACATCTATGGTCCTATTGTTATTCTAACATTTGAACTTTATATGAGAGCTTTTCTTTGCAGTGATCTTCACTTGGGAAAGCCTTTCTGTTCTCAGAATTCTTTAGAATTTGTTTTAGATAGAGATATGAAGAGGTAAAGGTGATGTTTTGTCGGCCCTCTCCTTTTCTCAGTGCTGTACCCTTCTTAGGTCAGGCGCGGCCTTACGTGCCCGGCTACTCAGGAGGATGGGGAGGGCCATTCCAAGGGAGGCAACAGGTTAGGTCTTCTCAGTTTTAGTGAGAAGACCCTGTTTAAAAACAAAAACGTAAAAGGACTTAAAATGTGCATTGGAAGGGTATTCCTGGGTTTGATCCTCAGTATTATTAAAGTAAAAGGAGAAAAAAACAAGTTTTTGAGGTTAACCATTTAGTTTCTTGTGGGAACCATTTGGGTATGTTTCTGAGTGTCTGATTAGATTTTGTTTTGCCAGTCTGTTACCAGTCTTACTAGCAATCAAATCTTAAGTATGTATTACTTGGAGTTTTTAGTGTTGGAATGATGAAAAGAACAGAAACAGAAAGTACAGACTGAGAAACTTAACAGGCAGACACAAGTTCAAGGAATCTATGACTAGCTGGCTGAGATCTTTAAGAAGCTGGCTACAGAAGAAGAGGAATGGTTATGGTCAGTACTACTATCTGCTTAGTCAGATTCCTTAGGAGATAGGAACATACCCTGCATGCCATTGGGAATCTTTGAAAATGAATCTTTCATAGTAAGTTAGCAGTATCCTACTATTCACTTTCTTACCTTAAAACTTTCAGTTTAGGATTTAAAAATTACTTTTGATATGTGCCACAGTACTTCAGTTGTCATGTAAAATGATTCAGAAGGTTATATATGTATTTTTGTTGCATTGAGACTTAGAAAATTAAGATACCTCATTGTGTTTGGGCATCTCTAAATGTTCCTGCTCATTTTCAGTGGATCTACATTCTATGAGATGAGAACACCCAATCAGAACACATCCACTTAACTTAGATTACTGACCTCTGAAACAAATTCAAAACCAGGTGGATCTAAGACAAATTTTTGTATTTTCCCATGTTGATTTTTCCCAGTTTTTACTTGTTATTGCAAATGAGTAAAAATTTAAAAGAAATTTTGAGCATGTAGCTATCTTATTATTTTGAGCTAAATCTAAATTACTTGTGTACAGGACTTTTTTTTCAGGTGCCATGCAATATTACTTGTATTACATTATTGAATATGTAGAAGATGACATGCATTTTAAAAAGAACTTTTCTGTTGTTAGCTTTTTAGTTGGAGAAGGAGCCTACAGATGGGCAGTAGATCATGGAATTCCCTCTTGTCCTCCTAACATCATGACTACAAGTGAGTAAAAATTTAAAAAACTGAGCTGTGTGACCTCGCATCCCTGGTAGTGTTGCATTATCTCTTGTATGACCTGTATAGCGTAGATATTTAAGGAAGAATGCTCATACTGTGTGTTGAAATATGAATAGTTAAAAGTTATATCAAAAGTGATTTGACTTTTAGGTCATCTTTATATTCCTGAGGCCTCCCCATAGGTTTTTTTTTTTTGGCGGTACTGGGGATCGAACTCAGGACCCTGCGCTTAGCTAGGCAGGCGCTCTCCCCATAGGTTTTGCACAACTATTGCTAACAGATACTTGGGTTACATAAAAAAATTACCACTGATAAAACCATAGTAGCACCAAAGATGGGAGAGAGAGAGAGAGAGAGAGAGAGGGAAAGAACAGAGGTTAACATTTAACTGTGTTTGAGCTATGGAAGACTTTTTAGGTACAAGGGCGAGGGAAGGATAAAGAAAGCTGTGCCACATTAAACTGGAGAAAAAACTTACAAATATGACAAAAAGCATATGTATCTTTATGAAGAAATTTCCCCATTCAAAGTCACAGAAATACAAATAGAGGAATAGTAAAAACTCATGAGTAGATAATATACCAGAATTATAGAGAGATTCAAATTAAAAGGAGTGCATGTGAAGTTTGTTCCCTGTTAATTTGTGAAAGTTTAAAAATACCACGTTATTCCTGGTAAATGTGTATTTGAAATGAACATTATAGTTACAAATAAGTAATACATTGTAGTTACAAATAAATGTGAGTTGGCAGAAGAGATTTTGGGTGACTGCTAAAATAGTGTAAGTCAAGACTCTTAAACTTATTCTGCAGCTAGGAACCTGTCATTGAACGTATAGACCAAAATTAAAGTAGAAGGGTGCTTAGTGAGCATTATTTAGATTTTGAAAATCTTTGAAAAAATCCTATGTCAACAAAGGAATATGGGTATCATATGTTCTTACAATGAAACATTACAAAGTAACTACAAATTGTTCTGAATACTCACGTATGATAGTGATTAAATTTAATACTGTTTTTGAAAAGAGTGGAAGGGAACTGTGTGAATGCCGGTGAAGCAGTAGGAGAGTTCCTAGTGCCCATAGTCCCCATCATTCATTTCATCTTACACTCTCTCCAGTGGAGGCCTTTGAAGCTCATACGCCAGGTCAGCAAGGCAGTCATCTGGCAGTTCGTCACTTTTTCGCAGGGAGATGTCGCTGTCTGGCACCTTCATGTCCTGTCTTATTAGGTCTGTAGTCAGCTCTGGACTTCACCTTGCTTCACTGTGGGATTCCATTTGCTTCTTTCCAGTAGCAAGTTCTGTTCCTGTATCTCTTACGATTTTATTTCTTGTTTTACTTCCATTTGTGACTGGAAATCATTTTCTCATAGGTTTTAGAAGAAATTTTTCTCATATCATCTGGTTTCTAGACTTGCTGTTATGCAAGTCAACTAGTTCTTGTGGTATATTTTGTCTCTGGAAGGAAGCTCTTAATTTCCATGCTTTGGTTGTTACAACAAAACATTTTGGGATTTTTTTTTTCTTCTTTTCATTCTTAATGCTACGCATTCATTTTGCAGTTTCAGTTTGGAAATCCACATGCTTTGGTTTTAGAGTACTTAAACAGTTTGTGGAATAGTTTATTATTTTTTCTGTTTTAAATGTTCTGTTAATTAAATATTGGTTCTTGTGGTTCAGTCTTATGTATCTTTCTCAAATATTTTTTCCTTTCTAAACCCTCTACCTTGTGCCCTGCTCTCTTGAGTTTTTTCTATTTTATCTCTCAAACCATCCATTTTTGATGAATTCATAATTTCCATTTATATATTTTAGATTTCTAGAGCACCATGTCTACTCATTATATTTTAAATATCATCCTGTCTTTATTTCAAGGATGCAGCATTTTTCTTATCTTCCTTAGGGTATTACGCTGGCTTTTTGTTCTTACCTAGTGATTCTACTTCCTTTTACTGTTTTTTTTCATTTGTTGTGAACTCTAATACATGCTGCAGATTTTTTCAGCTGTCTAATGGCCCTGGGTTTTTATATTCATGAATGAGGAATCTAAGAGCTGTTATCAGGCTTTGTTGTGAGTGCAGGCCTTACTGACCTCAGGTTGGGTTGTGTGATCAGGCTTTCTCTTAGGGGAATCTCTTACATGTCATCACACCAAAACCTTCTGTCATTTCCCCAGCTCTGGTGGGACAGTGGCTGGTGGTCTAGTTACAGAAGAAGGAAAGTGTTGAAGGTCTGGTCCTTATTTTTTCAGACTTTTATGTAAGCATCTTTGTTTAGTAGAGCACCTGCTACCAGGCCCCAGTAGTGGCTGATGTCCTTAACCAATTTGAGGCCCACTGGAATAGCCTCTCCAAAGAGTCAGGCTCATATGTTCTTCTATAAACATGAGGAGAGGGTGTGGGAATAGCTGTTCCTTATTGTTAGTTTCTCTAGATCTTCTGTTTTCAGTCCAAACCTGACTTTCAGAGCTAAACTAGATTATAGACATGTGCTACCACACCCACCTTATTCTGCTAATTTTTTGTTAAGCGTATTTGTATTAAAAGGTGTTATGAAATGGCTATTATTGTAGGAGGACAAAAATATTTTTGACCATACATTAATCTCTTATGCTCATAACAGGAAGAACATAATATACCATGCATTACTTATACCTTAAATAACCAACCAGCAAGAATCATTCCCTGAATAAATAAAATATCTGAAGTTTAAGGGATACATGAGTATAGTTTTTGGAAAAGGGATAACATTGACTCATTGAATCTGAAAAGAGAAATGGCAGCTATGATGTAGGTTTTAAAACAAATATGCTGTATTTGGTCACTTGCCTTATCAGTAAAAATTGGATTGTGTATTGGTATTCATTAATGATATGTTTTATTACCAGGTAACCTTTTTGAAGGGCATAATTTTTAGATTTTTAACTCTCTTGAATCTAACAAAAAATTTTAGAAGTCCTTATAGCATTGGTTCTAAATGAACTGGTGACACATTAAATATTTTCACACATATTCAATAATTTGTTAGATTTGAATTTTTAACTCACATCATTCCTTTCAGCCTGGAACTTCTTTTAACATTTCTGATAGTGTTGGTAAAAACTCTGTTTTCATTCTTTGAAAAATCTTTATCTTTCCTTTGCTTTTAAAATACAATTTTTCTTAGATGTAGGATGGTAGATATTGTTCTGTTAGCATTTTTTCTACATTTTTTATTGTGATAAAGCATATATTGAAAAAGATTTACAATTTTAACCATTTTTAAGTGAACCATTGAGTCATACTAAGTACATGAGGTGATCAAAATACACAGTGAATGTTTAAATTAAAATAAATTATTACAATAAAGGACATATTTCCATTAATTCCTTTGAAAGTACTCCCCTTCTGTTTGAACACGCTTATCCTGTCACTCTTGCCACTTTCTGAAGCAGTTCTGGAAGTCCACTTTCATGAGTGTCTGTATGTGGTGTGATTAAAAAATATAGTAAGTACTGCTACTGAGTGCTGTCTCAGGGAAAGGCAGGTTCATGAAAGCATTCTGATGTGTCTTTATTCACCATATTTACCAGATCTGGTATTGTGCAATTTTCATCTCTTACCCACAAGTCAAAATGACCATGAAGCATAAATACTGTGGATTGATTCATGACATTGAGGCAGCCATGAGAACACAACTAAAAAGTATTTTGAGGGAGATTAATGACAATATATCTTTTATTGTGGCAATTTAAACAAATTTAAACAACATATTTTTCAATCTCACCTCATATTCAGTGTTGTGTAATCATAACCACTGTCCATTTCTACAGCCTTTTCATTATCCCAAATAGAACTTTGAACGGTAACTACCTATTCTCCTCTGTTAGTCCTGCTGATCTCTATTCTACTTTGTTTCTATAAATTTCCCTATTCTAGGTATCTTATTATAATTGAAATCATGTAATATTTCTCCTTTTGTGTCTAGCTTATTTGGTTTGGCATAATGCCTTCAGGGTTCACCCATGTTATTGTAGTATGTATCAGAAATTGTTTCCATTTTATGCCTCAGTAATATTCCATTATGTTTCTTAGCACTTTTAAGGTGTTGGGATTCCATTGTTTCTTGCAGAAGTCAACAATTGTTCTTATCTTTGCTTCCCTGTGTGTACTGTCTTCTTTGTATGTAATGACTGACTACTTTTAAGAATACTTTTCCCAGTACAAAGGCCTTGGGTTCACCCCCTACTATTACTATTACTATTACTATTACTATTACTATTACTATTACTCCTACTGCTCTCACACACACACACACACACACACACACACACACACACACACACTCACACTCACACTCTGTCTCTCTCTCTGTCTCTCTCTCTCTCTCTCTTTATATTTGGTTTTCAGCAGTTGAACTGTGATATGCCTAGGTGTGGTGTAGTGAATAATAATTTGTGTTGTATTTTCTGGATCTGTAGTTAGTGTTTTAAAATCAAACTTGGAAAATTTCTTCAGATACTATGTTTTGTGCTCTGGGCCCTCCATCATCAATTTCTGGGATTTCAATTATATATATTAAATATTTGATACTGTTATATGTTATTTTTTTTCCAATAGAACATCTTTTTTTTTGATGTGTACATAGGAAAAATATTGCAAGGGTATACATTTTTTGTTTTGAGATAATTCTAAATTCTTATTAAGGTGTAAGAAATAATATAAATAGGCCATGGTTCCCTCTGTGACTAAATTTTGTTTTCTTTGTTAGTCTACCTAAAAGCATATTGATTTTGTTCACCTTTTCACAAAGCTAAATTTTCATTTCATTGATCACTTGTGATTTATGTTTTAGTCTCTGTTCATTTAATTATGCTCTTTATTATTCCTTTCATTTAAATAATTTTGGGTTTCATTTGTTTTTTGTTTTTCTAGCACCTGGATGTGGACTATTACTTTATTTACTTGAAATATTTAATGTGGGAATTTATTACTATGAACTTTCTTATTAGTAATTTTTTTGATATGCTGTATTTATTTATGTATGTATGTATATATGTATGTACGTCTTTTTTGAGACAGGGTCTTGCTATGCAGTTCAGGCTGGCCGTGAGCTCACTTTGTAGCCCAGGCTGGTCTTGAACTTGCACCGATCCTCCTGCCTCAGCCTCCCGAGAGCTGGGATTACAGGTGTGGGCCACCATGCCTGGCTGCTATAGATTTTGCTATGTAGCATTTTCATTTGATTAAAATTTTTTTGATTTCTCTTTTAATTTCTTTAGTGACCATTTGTTAGGTTCATGCTGTTCAATTTTCATATATTTGTTTATATTCCATTGTGTTTCTTGTTTTTCCTTTCCAATTTCATTTTTTGTAATGAGAAAGATACCTGACATGATTTCAGTCAAAAATTTTCAGTTTTCTTAAAACTTTTTGACTTATTTTCTGGCCCAATATATTCTCTAGAGAATGTTCCATGTGCTGGTAAGTATGTGTGTTCGACAGCTGTTAGTTGAATTAGTCTATGGATGCCTTTAGTTTCCTTTTGTCTACAGTGTAAATTAACTCCAGTGATTTTTTTTGTTGTTGATTTTTCTCCCTGGAAGATCAGTCCATTGTTGAAAGTGGGATCTTGAAGTCCCCAATTATTATTGTACTAACCTCTGTTTCTCCCTTTACATATTATTTGCTTTATATGTTTGGTTACTCTAGTATTGGGAACATGTGAATTTATAGTTGTAATGTCCTCTTGCTGAATTGATGAGCTTTCATTGTAGGAATATATCTTAAGTCTTTCTGTCAGTTTTTCTTTTTTTTTAAAATAGATTTTGACTTGAAAGACTTTTTATCTAGTATAAGGATAGCTAGTTCTGCTCACTTTTTCTTTTTTTCATGGAATATCTTTATTCACTTTTATTCAAGTATGTGTCTTTCCTAGTGAAATGAGTTTCTTGGGCTTTGTGTTTATATTTATGTAGATTATTTTTTATTGGAAAATTTAATCATTTGTGTAATTATTGATAGATGTAAGAACTTATTCTTATGATTTTGCTGTTTTGATTCTTTTTTATTTGTATGTCTGTTTTATCAGTGTGTTTTATTCTTTAATTCTTTTTCATGATAGTAATTATACTTTTGCTTCCAAATGTTGCACTCTCCCGCTTTTCTCATATGGCCATTGTTGTGGTGAATATTCCCTCAGTTTTTGCTCACCTGGGGGGGCTATTTTTCCATTATTTCAGAAGGGGTAGCTTTTCTCTGTATTACTGATTGGCAATCCTCCACCTCGCCGTTTTAAAAATGTGTATGTTATTCCCTTCTCTCTGTCCTGCAATATTTCTGCTTTTCTGTTGAGAATGCTGCTGTTAGTGTAATGGAGATTCCCTTACGCATGTGACGTGACGCTATTCTCTTGTTTTTATAATTCTTTTATTTTTGGCAGTTGGACTGTAATATGCCTCAGAGAAAGTCTTTTTTGGCTGAGTCATCTTGGAATCTTTTGAGCTTCCCCGATCTAGATGTCTAGATCTCTTCAAAAACTTGCGAGTTTTCAACTATTACTTAATTAACTTTTTAAATGCTGTTCACCTTTCCTTTTACGTCACGATCTCCTATAATGTGAATATTTATTTATGTAACGGAATATCATAGTTTTGTAAACTCTTTTCATTCTCTGTGTGTATCTCTGAGTTATTTCAAAAGGTCTATCTTTGCCAGGCATGGAATCTCAACACTTGGGAGGTTGAGTCATGAGGATCATTGTGAATTCAAGGCTAGTCTGGGCTACACAGTGAATTCAGGGCCAGCCTGAACTGCATGATGCAACACTGTCTCAAACAAATAAACAAAACCAAAACAAACAAAAAAGTCAAAGGACTGTCTTTAATTGTCTGTAGTATTACATCTAACTGTTTATTTGGATCAGTTTTTAGATTGCTTTTCATTCATTTCATAAATTTTCTTTACATTTGTGTGTCTCTAGAAAAACTGCTGTGTTCCATTGAAGGTGTTGTGCTTCCTTGATTTTTCACGCTTCTTGTGTCCTTTCATTGATGTCTACCTGGGGGTGTAACAATGACCTCTTAACAATTTTCTGGAGTAGTTTTCATCTCAACTCGTCTTTTCTTTCTCTCTCGTTCTTTCTTTCTTTTTGTTTTAGATAGGCTGTATTGTGTCACTTGGACAGGTTTGGGGTTTTAATATGCACAGAAATACAATTTCCCTGTGATTTCTTCAGTTGTAGTCACCATCACTGGTGTGTGAGTAGTACCTCGGTGGTTTAGAGTGTCAGTGTTTGTAGAAATAGAAGTGGTGGTAGGCCATCAGGGATGCCTGACCTCAGGCCCCGTGAAAGTGAATTTTGATGGCAGTGCTCTGACCCAGAGCCATGGGTTGCAGAGGACATGTCCTGGGACCCTATGGGGGCAAGTGCGATGGTGGTGTAGTCACCAGCAGTGGCAGCTGTGATGCTAAGGGTATGGGTCTTGAAAGGGTCCATCCTCAGGCTGCAAAGCAAAGCATTAATGGCACTGGCGGTATCTGCGACACTGAAGGTATTGTCTGTGGGAGGGTGCCTTGGCGTGGGTCTCTTGAATTTTCTTACTTGGGCTTTGTTGATCTTCTTGGATATTTATATTCATGACTTCATCAAATTTAGCAAGTTTTCAGTAGTTATTTCTTGAAATTTGTTTTTTCTTCCCCTCTCCTCCCCTCCCTCCCTTCCCCTTTCCTTCCATGATGTGTAATGTTGCACATCTGTGCAAGTACCCCTAGGAGGCCAAAAGTTTCTCAGGCTTTTTTCTTTCCAGTCCTTTTCTCTTCCTGCCAGTCTTAGGCTCTGCTGTGATCTAGGACAGTGTTGCCTGTGTATCAGTCCTACCGGGCTACACAGGGGTAGGCTTACTTAGTTCTAGATCAGTCATCCTATGAGGGTAACACTGTAAGGCCGCCAGTCCACAGCATATTGTCCCCGCCTTTAATGTGCCTTGCACTTCACCTTTACTTCTCCTTGGTATTTAGTGAGACACAGATGTGCCCGTGTTGGCAAATGCTCTTGGTGCAACAACTTCAGTCCTTGGTTTAAGCCCCACCTGCCCCAGCATTTAGCTGGATACTTTGTATAAAGTTTTTAATACCTTAAAGGTAGTTTTTTTCATATTTTATCCACCATTTTAACATTCAGAATTACTTTGAACAATTTAGTCTGCTGTTTTAAGGAAACAACCTCTTTGAGTGTCATGTTCTCTTTTATAATTTCTCTTATTGGGTGTTAAGATCTGTATATCAAGTTTAAAATTTTGATATATATTATTGAATATAATCTTTTTATGTAATTACAGAATATTATATAATGTATAATAAGTATATAAAATGTAATATCTCATAGTTATAACAGTACAGTGTTTTATATAGTATAATATTATGTAGTCATAATTTGAAACCTGCTTACTTCTTCAAATCTGCCTGGTCATTTTATCAAAATCTTTTGTTCCCTACCCAAACTTTCCAGTATTTTCCTTTTATTTCTCATATTTTATATTTTTATCTCATATCTTATATTTTTCTCATTGGTAGAACAAAATACCCAAAACCCAAAGTTAAAGGAGGAAAGGTTTATGTAGTTCACAGTTTGTAGAGGTTTTGGTCCGTAATCAGCTGACTCAAATGCAGGGTGGGTGGCAGAGGGGCATTGCAGAGAAGAAACAGTTCATGGCAGGCAGAAGACAGCAGAAGCAAGCAAGGGGCAAACAAGTCTCTTTTTGTCCCTTTTATCTTACCCAGGGTCCGTAGGGCAGGTAGCACTCACATCCTTAGTCCTAGCACCCTTAATCCAAACATTGTACCGTGAATCAATCCCAGTGTAACACATTGTAGATCCACCCACCTCTGAAAAGCCCCATCTGTGACTGCATGGGGCTTTGGGGAGATGTCTAGACACAAGCCATAATACCAGGTTATCACAGTATCTAAGGTTTTTGTAAGTTAGGTGCTACTTTCTGATACTTGGCTGACAGTTTTATTCTTGGCTCATTTTTCATATGTTTAATGAAGTAAACTTGTTAAACTGTATAAGCATGACAATTCGCGCTAATGTGTTTTCAAGGAGTATTGTGTTTGTCTGTGGTGGCCTTTTAAGCACTACCACACTGAGATTAGCTTTTACCCTTAGGCCACACAGATAACATGCCCTCCTTAATGATGAATTTCTCAGAGACACTTTATCTCCCTTTCATCTAGAACCAAGGCCAAAACATGCAACTTTCTTGTTTCATATTTCTTGGTGGCTTCTCTTGTTTTTCCTTTTACTGAATATATTGTTTGGGGTTCCCTCCTTTCTTTGTAGGTACCTCAGTGGATTTTTAATGCTCCATTTTCTCTCTAGTTTTAATTCTTGTCTCCTATGTATAGAGATCTACAAAACCAGAGTTGGAAGTGACATGAATCAGCCCCTGGGCAGCATTTACCTTCTGGATTCACTCATCTCTCTCGATTTGATCATTTCCATAATTTTTTTGATCCTAGGTTATTTATCTTATTCGCCTACTATGTCAGGGTACATTAAAAATCCTTTTGTTAAAAAGCCTTTAGTTCAACATTCTTAGGGATTTTGTCCAGGAAGGCTGTTCTTGGTATCTGTTTGTCCCTTTGCCCTGGAAATTCTCAAATGTTATTTTTAATGTTTCTTTTGTAGGATTCAGTTTAGCTGCATTTAAAAGAAACAAGAGGAAACTAGAGCTGGCTGAAAGGGTGGAAACAGATTTTATTCAACTGAAGAAAAGAAGACAATCAAGTGAAAAGGTCAGGAGGGTTCTGAAAGAAAAATTAATGTATAATAATGGTATTGCTCACCTGCATTTAGATGTAGACACTTTAGAACAGTGCTATCTAGTAGAAAGGTTTTTTTTTGAGTACTGGAAATGGAACTCAGGACCTGTGCTTGCCAGGCAGGTGCTTGTGCTGCTGAGTGATAGCCCCAGCCTTACCCAGTAGAAATCTAATGCATCCCACAAATGTACTTTTAAGCTTTCTAGTAGTTATGCTAAAAAAAAGGAATTATTTTTATTGATTTACTTTTTTTAAGTACTGAGGATTGAACTCAGGGCTTCACATTGAGCTGTGTCCCCAGCCCATTTTATTTTTATTTTGAGACGCAGTTTCACCAAATCACCTAGGCTAGGCTTCAACTTGCCCTCTTGCTTCAGCCGCCCTGCCTGCCAGGATTATAGTTGTGTATTGCCTCACCTGGCTTCTGTTCTTTTTTATTTTTGATACATTTTTTGTTTACATGTCATATGTTAGCATATTATCAAGAGTTCGTGAGTTTATGTATGGCATTTCTTAGGTACTTTTGAAGGTTGAAAGAAGTTGAAAATTACAGTCTTGCTCAGCCTATGCTTGAGGGCTTATTAACATCAGTTTGTGATGAGTGTGTCAGGTGACAAGGTCATTTGATGTACTGTAGCATCTCACTAATATTAGGTATCAATTAGTCCTTCCATAATGGCTTGTATACATCTTTATGCTTTCTATCTATCTATCTATCTATCTATCTATCTATCTATCAATCATGTATCTTATCTATTGTCTTTTTGAGACAAGGTCTCACTATGTAGTTCAGGGTCGGTGGTCTTGAAATCACTTTGTAGCACAAGCTGGCCTCAAACTTGCAGTGATCCTCCTGCCTCAGCCTCCTGAGTGCTGGGATTATAGGCATGCACCACTATGCCTAGCTATGCTTCCTATCATAGATATATATTGTTTGTCTATGTAAATGCATAATAAATCATCTGTCGCAATAATAGGTATTTTTCTCTTGTTTCACATTAGATAAACAATTTGGTCCAGATTTTTTAATTTTTCTGCTACAGAAGAGTAGGAATTTAGGAGACAATAGAACAAATTAATAAGTAGAACTATTTCTTGGGTTTCTGTATTTTATATGATGTTTGGAGCAACAAATTTAGGACTTTAGCTTTTTAGAAAAATTAGGATAAAGTTTGCATTCACTGAACAATTTTGTGAGGTTTTATGTGTGTGTACACCCATGTAAGTTAAAGCCCTGTCAAGACATAGAACATTTCTAGTTCTTTTGTGTTTCCTTCTACTCAGTACCTAACTTCTATAGGCACCTACTGCTCTAATTTTTATAGGTGTTTTATATTGTCTGTGAATGGAATCATATAGATTCTCTTTACTTTCACAAAATGTTTTTGAGACATCATCTCACTGGTTCATTCCTATTCCTTTTTTTCCCTTCATTTTTTTTTTTTATAGCATATTTGCTTAATTTACAGCAAGCAGAAAATAAGCTGGGTCTTGTTTTGATCGAGACATTGATATCTTAAAGGTTGTACACAATATTTGTTAAAAATAACACATAAAAATACCTTTTTAGACCTTCTATAAGAAAGAAAATACAAAGTTTAACCCCATAACTTTGCTCTTTGCTAGAACTGTAAACTACTGCTATAGTTTTAAATAGATTTTTTTGTTGTTTAAACTATACATCTAGGAAAAATCTTAAAAAATTCAAAGAGACATGCAAATAAATGATTGCATAGTAGAACATGAAAATTAACTGTGAACAGTAAAGAAATGAAGGTTAGAAATACTATCAAATATACAAAGGTTCTAGAATCAATCCTTTAAGTATATTCCACAAATAGTATTTAAAAACCATCTTTTTCTTCTTTACAGGCAAAGCCTAGATTTCTAAAGCCAAAATTGAAAAAAAAAATTGTCTACAAGGAATTGTTTCCCTACAGTAGTTCTTTTTTGTATCAATAAGCAAGCCTTCTGAGATTTTAAAAGATGTGAACTTTTATTTTGAAATGAGAGTACACATTTCAAGTCATTTTTTACTACCTCCAAAATGATCTTTCAGAGATACTAGAAAGAGTTACAATAGTTGAAGGTATTAATTCCTCATTTTTAGCCAGATACTACAATGATAATGAAAAACACAGATGTGGCTGTTTTCCTTAAAATAATCCTGTTTTCCAAAATTATTTAAAATTTCACGGCACCACAGAATCACCTAGAATGGGAGGGCTGTATTTCAACCTGCCTCGCAGTAAATATACTGAGATGTGAACAGCAAGCCTAGCTCATAAACAGGGAGGCAAATTTTGATATAGATGCACATGCCCAGAGCTATAAGCATCAAGATTCAGTTCCTATACCTTATACACACACACAAGCAAAAACTATATTGAAACAATTTACTTACTTCTATCAGCAGTAAGATAACTAAGCAACAATGTCAATACTGCTCCTTATATTTTCAAGTAACTTCTAAGAACATTCTTTTAAAATTATTTTATTTCTGCCATCATTGATCTGCTCCAGTTTTAGGGGAGCTTTTCTGATGTGTTTATGTTCTCAATATTCTTAAAAATCAGAAAAAAGCATCATTGCTTTTTTACAGAAGAACTACTTCATACTGCATCGTAAATAAGCTATTATGTGAGGCTACCCACCTTGAAGAACATAAGGTCCACCCTGAACCTAAATGTTTCTGAGCAGTAGTGTTGTACTTTTGTGTCATTGTTTCATTAGCAAGCTACATTTCTACATTAACAGTTCTACCAAATATGGACATGAAAGTTTATTTTTAATAAGACAATGTTGCAAATTATGGTCAACCAACATCTTTTCACCAAATACTTCAAGCAAAAAAATGAGAATCTTTACAAAAATATACAGAGACACCACGTACTGGTGGCTGCCCATAACAGAAACAAATCATCCTTACTGTTTTTGCTTTGTTTTATTTTTGTCTGTGTTGGTATTTTGCTATTGTTCTTTTTAAAAATTCTCTTTAAAATAAAAAAAAATTTAAAAAAAGAGTATCTTCTCAACAGCATATCATTTAAATTACAACCATTGCCTGGACTATAATCCTCATAAGTTAAGTGTACCAAACTATGAGTAAAGAAGTAATACATGTCTAAAATTATCATGGTTTGCACTTCCAGTGTCCACTGGATATAGGACGAGTCCAAGACCTTGACTTAAATTTTGACCTAGACCTAGACTGTGATCTTGACTGAGATTTGGATCTAGGTGGTTCTTTTTTCCTTGATTCCTTTTCATATCTTGAGCCAGACTTATAATGTGTTTTGGAATCTGTTTTAGAGGTGCCTTTAGTTTTGGTGTGATATGTGGACCTAGAATGTGATTTGGCCTTCATTTTTTTCTTGGGCTGGGACTTGCACTGTGATCTTGGATTGGATTTAAATCTTGAAAAAGATCAATTTCAGTGTTTGAATCTATCATTGTTGGAATGGCTTCTACTACGTCATAGTTTTCCAGTCAGTCTACTGTTTCTAGGACTACAAGGTGGTCTATAGTTATATAATCAGAACAATGACTTCCTGGTCTCCTCTTTTCATAACTGTAGCTCCTCTAGCGTCTGTATCTGTCATAATCATCGTAATGTGAAGAACTGTGCACATTCCTTCCTTTCTTGTCTTTAATTTGATTTGGTGTCCTCTGATCCCCCTGTGCAAACTGTATTTCGATCTGATGTCCACAAATGCATTATCTATCCAAATTATGTAAAGCGTCTTCAGCGAATATCCTCAAATTGAACATAAGCAAATCCTCTTGGACCTCTCGTGTAGAAATCAAGTGGAACATAGACATCAACTACTGGATCATCTCAGCCAAATTCACACTGTAAATCTTCAGAACTAGTGTTGTTGGCCACTTTCATGACAAACAGACGTATTAGGAGGGCAGAGATAACAGGATATGACCCTGGCAAACTGTCCGTGACTATAGCAGCGACACCCCAGACAGCAGGCCCCGCTCCTTTCTATTGCTTAAATAATATTATTTAATATGAACATAACTGTAATTTGCTTAGCCTCCTGTGGAAGATTTGATTTGTGTTATGGTTGATACATAGTTGTCAACTTGAGGAGTCTAGAGGCTTGGCTAAGTGACTCAGCAGTTCTGTGTCCTGAGCCTGTCTTAAGAGGAGGGCACTGAGATGGTGTGGTCATGGCTAAATAGCCAGGCATACAATATAGGGAGGGAAAGAGGCTGCTTGGCCCCTTCCCTTGTGCTCTTGTTGCTTTTGTTGTTTTCTGTTGCCGTGAATTATTTCCCTCTGCCATGGAGCCAGCCAAGTATGAACTGAAACTGTCAGAAACTGTGAGCTAAACAAACCTTTCCTTCCTTAATTCTGAGTGTCAGGTATTTTGTCTCAGCAGCAAGACAAAAGTAACTAAGAGAATTTGTCTCTAGTTTTCTACTGTTATTAATAAAGCTGCTATGAAATTTACTTACCAAGTTTTTTAAATTCTTTCTCCTTTTCTCCCTTTCTTTTCCGTTCTTCCTCTTTCTCCTCTTCTTCCTCTTCCTACTTTTTCTCCTTTTCTTCCTCCTCTTTCCTCCTCTGAGGATTAAACTCGGGGCCTTGCAAATGCAAGGCAGGCTCCTTATCACTGAGCTACATCTCCAGGTCTTTTTGATTTTTTTACACTGGATCTCACTGTGTTGCCTGGGCTGGTCTCAAAATTGCAGTATTTCTGTTTCAGCCTCCTGAGTAGCTGGGATTACAGGCATACACCTCTGAGCCTGGCTCACTGTTCTTTTCTTTACTGACATAAGTTTAGGAATTTTATGCATACAAATACCACTGCATTTCATAGAGAATATCTTTAGCTGGGTCTTATTAGACGGTTCATTTTTTGAATGAAGAATCCTGTGGTATAGAAAGAAAACAAGGGTGATTAAGATGGAGGAAGATGATGGTCTAATGACACTTCAGGACTTTAGCATAGGATGGGTTAGAGACGTAGGATAGAGATAGAGGATAGAGACATAAACATGTCAGCATATAATTGAGATTGTTACTGTGGTTGGTCAGGAGGCAAAAAAAGGAAAGATGATATGATACACTATCGTAGATGTGAGAATATGAAGACAGACTCTCCTAGGTGTTTAATAGAGACCCCTCTGAAAGTATAATATTTGAGGTAACATGGAAAATCTTACTGAGGTTTATAAAAAAAATCAGTGAAGAATGTTACAAGCAGAATGAACTGCATGTGCGGAGGCCTGGGGAATTAGCATATTGGAGGGCAGGAGAGTAGAGTCAATGCGCTTCAAACAGAATGGGTATGAGATGAAGCCAAAGAGGTAGGTACGGGTAGATTTTTTTAAGATCTGTAGGGCATGAAGATGAGTTTTAGTTTTACTTCAGGAATAAAAGGTAGCCCTTGAAGAGCTTAAAGCAGAGAAGCAATGCTGTCTCATTCACATTTCACACAGTTCTCTAAGTGGGAGATAGTCATAAAAAGTTGAGCAACTAGTTGGGAAGTTACCTCATTAGGCAGTGATAGCAACTTGGACTGTGTGTAATAGAGATGGATATGGAGAGAAGCAAGTAGATGTAGGACATTTTTGAAGGTTTCTAGAAAGATAGAATGATGGTGCCTTGGATAGTGTTAAGGAGGGAGAGAGGACTTAGAGATTTTAGCTTGAGTGATGGGGTGCTGGCATTGGCTAAAGTGAGGAGGGCTGTGGAGGCATAGCCCATTGCCTGGGGTGGGGAGGGGAAAGTAAGAACTTAATGCATCCAAACTTAGATCATGTTAAGCATTGTTTTCCATTACATTATAAAACATTCTATCTGATGCCAACAATATCCTGAGCTCCCAAAGGTAATAAACTACCTTTAAAAGTGTGTCATGCCTCTCTGTTCTTTCAGTTAGATGATTGTGTGCCTCCAGTATCCTTATTCTCATTGCTTTTTATTATTACAATCATACCATCCTTTGAGTCTCATGTAACTGGTGAGTAGTGAATTCAAAAGACAGGTGCCTGTTGGGAAACTAAGTGAGCTTCCTGAAAATTCAGAATGATCAGTTTGAAACCTAGCTCAAGAAAAGCAAACTAAAGTTTATAAAAAATGCTGTAGCATTAAATATGGGAAAGCAAACTATTAGAGATTGAGAAAATCATAAGAAGCTAAACATACTCAGCATTCAGGATCTTTTGTTAGTGTCTTCTTGTTATACTTTAGATAAATAGGACTTTAAATCATAGGACAGCTCAGTGTATTGTAGATTATTCTTAAAAAGAGATATAAAGCGTTACCCTTTGACTCACATTCAAGGAAGAGGCTTTGTTCCTATCGGAAAAGTGTGGCTAATGGATGAGTCTTTCTGTTTTGAGCAAAAAATAAGGTAGCATGTAGTATGTTAGTTTAGTTCTCTATTATTGTGACCAAATACCCCAAATAATGAACCTATAAGGAAGAAAGGTTTATTGAGGCTCACAGTTTCAGAGGTTTGCTAAAAGCTGTTGAGCTGTTCCTCCTGGATCTGTGGGGCAGCAGCACATCATGGCAGGAGCAGTGGTGGAGGGAAGAGCTCATCTCCTCACATCTAGGACTGGGGAAGGGGGAAAGGCCAGGTAGGGGCATGGTAGTGCTAGATAATAACGCTGACCATGTTAGCTAAAACTGTGCAAAGTGGTCTTAGTGATAAGAAATTATAGTTACTCTATGACCTTTAAATATTTGTGTCAGAACAACAAAAACTCCTTTTACTTAAGCCAGATATGGTGGCACATTTGTGTATTTCATGCTACACGGAAGCCCAAGGCAAGAGATTGCAAGGCTGAAGTCAGCCTGGGAAACTTAGCAAAGCATTACCTCAAAACATAAACAAAATGAAACAAAACAAAATATAAAAACTCTTATTGTTCATTATAAAGGTATAGGAAAAATTTTTAAAAGTTAAGCAAAACCAATTATTTATTTGGTACACTAAGGCCACAGGCATATTAAAAACACATTTATTTCTTTCTAAAAAAATAAAAACTTATGAAGAGTGGTTAGACATTGCTTTTCCATCTTTAAGACATAGGGCTTATGATACGAAGCAAAGATTTTTCTTTTATGGTGACTTTCCTACACTGGCTAATTTTGGATCGACTTTTGACATTTTTATCCTTTGCTCTTTCAGTGTTGTAAAATAGCTCCCAGAGTTCATTTTAGTGTAAAATGTTTGCCAGTGTTAATTTCTCTGGGGGATTTTTATGCATTTTATCGCTGTAATGGTTGATATACTGTGTCAACTTGAGAAGTCTCAAAGCTTAACTAAGTAACTCAGCGCTTCTACATCCTGGGATGTAGAGGACATGCCCTTACCTCTAGGATGCTGTTCATTGTGTCAACTTGAGAAGTTTAGAAGTTTAACTAGGTGAGTCAGCAGGGGGCAGAGCCCTCACTTTATGTACATCCTGAGCCTGTGCAAGAGGAGGCTGGGAGATGATGTATGCTACACTCACCTGAGGGCAGATAACCTGCATACAATATATGGAAAAGAGGCTTATTCTTTCCCTCTTTTTGCTCTTGCTACCCTTACTGTCTTCCACCACCATGAACTGTTGCCCTCTGCCATGTGCCACTCTGCCTTGGAGCCAGCTAATTATGGAATGAAACCTTGATAAACTGTGAGCTAAATAAACTTTCCTTCCTTAATTTTGGGTATTGGGTATTTTGTCTCAGCAATAAGAGACAAGTAACTAAGACATTCACAACTCTCATTTCTTATCAATCTTCACAAAGTACCTCTGGCTTTTTAAATCTAGTCTTGAATGGCATCAATGCCAAACATTTCCATGGTCCTGATTTCTTCTATGACTCCATTTATCTTTCTTACGAATTGTTCCTTTAGCACTAGGGTTTCTCATTGTTTTGCTTCACTTTTGTCTTTCTGGCTATTCCTTTGGTGGTAATTAGCATTTGTGTTTTTTTTTTATTATTCTTTTTTTTTTTTGTTTTTTTGGCGGTACTGGGGATCGAACTCAGGACCCTGCGCTTGCTAGGCAGGCGCTTATTCCACTGAGCTATATCCCCAGCCCCGGTAATTAGCATTTGTAAAGTGCTGTGTAGCTTTATCTCTGGGAGACACAGGCAGTGCAGCTCTGTGCTTTTCTTTCTGTGCACAGTGTGGTCTCCCCACAGACTGTAAGAGTCTCTAATGTGACCAGTCACTGACTGTGCATGTGATGTTCACAGTAGTTTTGTGAACTACTGAAGAGCTGAAGAGCTATTAGCAGTAAAATGTATGTAACATGTACTTACAATTAATATACCATGGTAAATTAAATTTGAACCATGTTGTCAACTCAAAATAAGTGTTAAGCAAAGACTATGTTTCTATAAAGAAAACTGGACTATTGATCAGTGTGAGTTTTGCTGATCCATAGTATGTTCCTGTGTCTTTTGCAGTTTCTGTAAATTGTCATCTGGCTCTCCTCTGATAAAGTTGTCATGCACTCATTATTAGAGGGCTTATCAATATGTTGTGGTGGTATGTGAGTTAAAGAAATCACTTATTTTTACTTGGCTTGTGCCACAGATCTGAGTTACTACATAATGGAGAGTTGCTTGCTAAAATAGGAGACCCTCACATTTAGAAAACAAACAGACTCAGTGTATACCATAATCTAGATTTTATAAATATCCGTTTCAAACAGCCAGTCCTGTAGATGACTGAAGGGACTCTTACGTATTAAAGGAGGTTGAGAGTATTGTTTGACCTCAGCATTTTTGATGTTCAGGCTTCTTTTTTCTCTTCTTTTTTTCACAAGCATATCGCCTAAATAGTTTCCATCTCTTTTTCAGATTTTACAGTTGAGCATACATAGTTATTCCTTGCCTTCTCCAACCACTTTTATAAAGTAATTAAAGTTTTCAATTAATTTCAAATGTTTTTAGTAAAACAGTACTTACAAAAGATACTGAAATAAAAATCTGATCATTTGCATTTTGTGAATATCTTTCATTCTTCACTTTCTAATAAACAAGTTTAGAAAATCTTGCATTGCTTTTGGTGCCCCTATACTGTGTTGTGTATTCAAAACCACTCTAAAGAGATGCTACAACTTTTAATTTTGTGTTCCGTGGCCACCACATAGGAACATCAAATTGGCCACATGTTTTAGAAAGGAAATGTTGGGCCTTGCTTTGTGCGCTTCATATAAATCTATTCTATTCTTTTGAAGTATGTTGTGGGTAGCATTTTTCCTTTTTATCCACCATCTTGAAATTATTATGTAAATGCTTAACTGTATCATACTAAATCTCTGTATTTTTTGGGTGAGAGGTAGGTTAAGATCAAAGAAAATAAATGCACCAAAAACAACACATTTTTCTCAGATTGTTCCATTTGTACTTGTGTACATGTCTATGCATTATGTATGCAGGGAAAGGAATAATTAGTCTTTTGTAGAAATTCACTTTGCTTGGTCTGGCATCTTGTGCTTTTTAGGAATATGGTGGTGTGTGCATATATGAGTAAACAAAAGTAGGAGAGTTCTTTAATTTCTTTTATATAAAAATACACTTTTTTCATAAAACTGAAGATTCTTCCTATAAAGTAATTATCTTCTGTTTGAATTTATTTCTCTGAGTTGCAGGTAACATTAAATGTTGTATTTTCCTCAACTAAGACTATGTTGCTTACTGAATAAGCCTATAGATTTTACATATACATTAGTAGCTTTAGTAATTCAATTAGATGTTTTATACTTTTATGCTGATCAAATTATGAGCCTGGCATTTCTTTTCATTATAGCTTGATAGTGATTATTTACATATCTGTAGTTTCCAGTACTTTCTGTCAGTTCATCAACATTTAAGTTCTGAACTTTCAGCTTGATGGTATGGCAACTGATGTTTCAGGAAAAGTTTCTTAGTTCTCAAGTAAAGATTGAATAGCCAGTAAGTTGAATTTCTTCTCAAGGCCTTTTAAAATCTATAGTTATCTAAACCTTAAGTATATGTGGGTCTTAGAGTAATAGTCAAGGTAAAATTTAGGCAAAAGTCAGTATTAATGATCTTGAGTACTATTCTTTTTTTTTTTTTTTTTTTTTGGTACCAGGAATTGAACTCAGGATCTCATGCTTGCCAGGCAGGTGCTGTTTAACTACTGTTCTTATTTTGTAATGAAAGTGACCTGTAGTTTCCCAGAATACAGTACTTCTTATAAGCTGAAATCAGATACAGCTTTGTAAATTCTTTATCTTCAGTACTTAGCAGAGTAATTTTTAGCATTTAACAGAATCATTGGAGAGATAAAAAGAGAATTCTTTTATTATCTTTGGCATAATCTATGCTACTCGTATGTATAATTTAGAAATCACCATAACATAGCTTTTCTAGTAGGAAATACTTCCAGTGAATGGAATTTTAACAAGACTACAGATTGCAATTTTATATTCTAAGTCAGAACTTTTAAATATGTCTTCATATGATACTATTATACTTTAACTACCTCAGTTAACTCATAGACATGTATGGCTGATAAGACCAGCAGAATCAATCAGTACATGAAAACCAAATGTGTGTATGTGTGAGTATATAAATGCATGCATATGTATCAATCACCAAGGACTTTTTAAATAAGTGCTAAATCAGTGCTTAATTAGGTTGAAGGAAAAGTAAGTTTTTAATGATTTGATTGGGCCACCTCTTCTCTAATTGACTTAGAAGATTTTGAATAAAATAGTCAAGTGCCAGGAACTACTTAAAATTCAACCAAGACTATAACGACTTGAAAAGTAGATGGACTATGGTCAGGTGTGAGATGGAGCACAAGAGACCAAGAGTTTTATCTAGGTTTGCTATTAATCAGCCCAGGATTTTTGGGTAGACATAGAAAGCTCTCAATGTTAGTTTCTTCAGTGTAAAGTCTGCATGTTGAATCAGAGAATTACTATTTTGCTCTTCGGCTTCTTAATTCTTTGCCACATTTTTATTGGCAGCAAGAAGTTTGTCTTGACTCCCTTGATTCTTACATGAAGACATTCTTTATTCTAGTGAATCTTAAAACTGACAGTGAATTCATTTTAGAGGGTGTTTTTTTTGAGGGGGAGGTGGAGGAATTCTAGGGAACCATCAAGATTTTTATTAGAAATTGCCTTGTGAGGGAGAGAATCAAGGGTGGAGGCAGGCTGTGGAAGACCAGGTGGGAATGTCAGGAAGGCAGTGGTGGAGGTGGCAATAACCAGCCTTGGAAGACAGCTCATTCTGCTGTGTGGGTGGGTTTCCAGGGCACTGAGCTCCCTGTAGTCCTAGCTTCACTTTTGCTCACAGTAGAACATGTTTAGTTTGAATTGCAGCTTTGCACTTACAGGCTGGATCCTGAGTAAGTTATATTTGACCTTGGGCTATGTGGATACCCACAACTGCCAGATGTTCAATTCCCTCACGTGTTTTATAAATATAAATTCTTGGAGGCTTTTCTATTGGGAAAGTGCCAGCTATCTGACCAGCATTTGAAATTATTGTTTTGTTCTTATATGTCACAGTGGGCTTAATTACCTAATCAGTAATTATTATTTAAAAAGAACATTCTAGAAGAACTGGGAATAATATGATTGAATTCAGTTAAGTTCTGTTCAGTATCATCATTTAGCTTTCCTCTAGGTAGACTACCGCTCTTTCTTAGAGTTACTGCTCTTTCTCCTCACTCCAGAATTTGTCCTCAGGTCATTCCCATTGTTCAGTCTTCACTGGGCAACCAGCTCCCTTGGGAGGCCCTTTGCTTTTTCTGTGTCCCCATCTAGCACAGCACCTTGCCACATCAAGCATTTAATGAAACGTTGTTGGAACAGATGCGTCTAAGTTTATTTTTCCCCGCTTGCGTTTGTGGGACCAGTTGCCCATTTACACCTTACATGGCACACTTCTTATGTTGACCACCCCCTCTTCCCTAACTGAGTCCATCTAGAATTAAGCTCTGTCACTTACTACAGTAGTGTTCTAACCAATCTGTCCACAGTTTTCCATCCAGCCTTGGCTGAGACATTGAGAAGAGCAGTTTGACTTTGTCGTGCCCTACCGGAGCTCTTCAGTCGCTTCCAGCTGCTTTTTAAGAGTAGAGCGTGGGTTCGTCCACAGAACCCGCAGACCCAACAGAGCAGGAGCCTGCCCCTCTCCCAGACATCTGCCCTTACAGTCTGGCCAGGATTCCACCCAGCACAGGTCATGTGCTTCTGACGCAGATGCGTGGCTTTTGCCCGTTCCTGTCTTGTGTTAAGCTTTTATGATGTAGTCATCCATCATTCCTGTGATTATTTCTCGTCTTTCTCTCCAGTAGAGTGCAGTTTCCCAGAGGACTGGGTGTACATACCTTGTCACTGTGGTTTTCACCCTGGCATATACTAAATGCCCAAGAAACACTTGTTTAATTAGTACATGTGCTGCTAACTATTTTTACTTCTTTTTGGTTGATTTACCACCATTGAGCCTATATTTTTTATCTTTGACAGCTAGACTGTTGCAGATCTCCGTCTTTAGTCTTTTTCTATTTCTCTTTAATTCTGTACACCACCCCAAGATACATTTCCCTAAAAATATCTGCATTGGTTTTGTTACACTCCTTGAAGCGACTCTACTAGAATCTTACTGTCTGTAGATTAAAACCCCAACTTTTAGCCTGACTTTTATGTATGAGCCCTCTGGAAACCTGGTATCTGGCTACTTTTCATTATTTTTATTCTGGAAAAAAAATTTTTTTCTCACAAAACATATTAGTTTTTCATGAATTTGCAGAAAGTTCTCCATTCTCATGTTCCTTTTCCTGCATGGAATAAGTAACAGTGGAATAACAGCTACCTGTCTCTTGCAGTTCTAGTGCAATTCCTACCTTAGAGTAGCCCCAAAGCCACCCAAATTAGAATAGATTCTTTTCTTCTACTTTGTATATTTAATATATGCTCAGTATGTGCTTCTTGAATAGAATTATTTACACATTTGCTGTTTTGACATTGGTGAGGGTAGTTACTTTATCATATTTATGTTGGCTCATGGAAGCAAGCACATTAAAAAATTCTTACTGTAACCCCAGAAATAGTGCTTCTTAAATGCAATTAAAATTACTAATTTAAACACTTCTTGGTTATGAGTCTAACATTAACTGTGAAAAAGAGTATTTCCTTTATTAGTGTTACAATCTCAAGTTTGAATGTTTTAGTCATATACTGGTTATAAAGCTATTTTTTACAGTAAGTTTTTATATGAAAATTAAATAATATGAAATATTCTTGCTTTGTCAGCATACTGTTCTTGCTGTCTCAACATTGTAGAGATCTAAGATATAAGTAAGTGAAGGAAATAAATGTCAGGAAATTATATTTAGAAGTGTTCCACAATCTTGACTGACCCTTTAAAAGAGGTGTGTCAGGAAGTGCCCACAAGAGGGCGTGCTCATCTAGAAAAACCTGACCAAGTGCCTTTCCTGTTCTGCAGGTAAAAATGCCTGTTTTTACAAGTGTACTTCTAGACCATGTCCTTTTCAAAAAATTATTATTAAAGAACAAATCCTTACCACAGGAAGAATTTCTACCTATTTTCTAGCACATTTTTGTTTTAGATGTGTGATTTTTTTTCCTAGAGGGAACAGTCTTATATGGAAATGTGAATTGCTTCACAAGCTCAGACAAGTTTATCATTGTCAGCATAGACCAAAATCCCAGGTTTATGATTGTGCTTTTGTGTGGGGGTGCTGTGCTCAGAACATTTTTGTTTTTACACAGACTGCCATCCTTTCTGTGAAGAAGTGCTAGAGTTTGCAGGATGTTGTTTTGGATTAGGAACCCAAGGGGCGGGCAGCGCCTTATTTTTATCAATTCATTAATTTGTATAATCCTGCTGGGAGGAATTCATTGGCCGGGCACCCTGATAAATACTTCGGCTTCGAGTGGTGCTTCCATCGCTGGTCATGGCCTTATGCAACCTTTATTTTGTTCTTATCTAGTACCTTGTTTTCCTTTGACTTGAACATTATCACCAGCAAAAAAATTATTACATGGTCTTTATGTGACTTTTAGAATTGATTTTAAGTAGTAAAGAGAGTATGTGGTACTTAGGCCCTGCCTTTTATGTATTTGTTTTGGGAAATTAAACAGTAAGAGTCAATCATGCCATTTGATACATTCTAAAATAGAAAATCACCAGTGAGAGACACAGGACTTAACTGGATGGAGAAACCGTTCTGCGCTTTGCTAAGTTTCTCCTGGCATACTTGATGCAAGAGAGGAGTTTAAATTAGGGAGAGAAGATGAAAGTCAAGGTCCAGAGGCCACAAATGAATGAGCTTGGTTGTACCATAGGACTTCTGTAGGAAAGAAGGGCACAGGTAGAAGAGAGGAGGATTGACTGGCAGTATAGCTCCATTTTAAGGCATTTGAAAAAATGAAACGTGGAACATTGAACTGTACTTCACTGGTCAAACCAATCTCTGTTTTGATAACTTATAATTCATTGGGGGAATTTCAGCTGGTAAAGTTAAGCTCTCCATAGAATTGCGCAACATAAAATAGGCCACAGAGAAATGAAGTGCATAGCATGCCTTGCCCTTCCCTGGTGAATGCCTTGTTACTTTCACTGATTCACTACACTCAGTCCCAAATGAGGGGAATTTTAAATATGTGTGAATGGAGCCTGTCCTGAGGGCTATTTTCATTATACACAGGCTTTTGGGTGTTGGGTGTCTCCAAGAACATCACTGAGATTATTTGAATGGCATTAGATTTTGTAGGCTATACCATTATCATAAATTAGACGGTACTTTGTCCTAGAATAAACTTAGCTCTTCAGCTCCCATTCTTTTAATTCTTAGATTTACCTATACTTTCTAAAAAGATTTTAATCTATTGATGAACAAAAAGAGAAAGTATGTGGACATTTTTCTTTTTCCTTTTTAGTGTACTTGTTAAATATTTATGATCTTGAAGAATGAATTCTAATTTTGTGGGTTTGCGTGTATGTAAATAGTGAAGTGGATGCATTGTGCTTAAAAAATCTCATGTCAAATAAAATAAAGCTGTATTGTCAGTATCAAATATTGTTCTTCAATCTGGAGAAGGTCCAATTTAGAGCCATGTTAAGTGACCCATCCTAATTGTCATAGTGTTTCATTGGCAGGAATAGAATCCAGATTGTCCTTGTTACCTTCTAGTCCTTTATCTGTTATTCCCCACTGCTTTAAGACTCAGTTCAAAGGCCAGTGGAGCTCTGGCATTTAAAAGAAAAAGTGTAATTTTATCCAGAGAAGGTAAATGTATGCCCTAAAATGAAGGAAAGCCCAGAGGTCCAGACTACAGCCAGGTGTTCCTGGAAAGAGCTAAATTGGACAGCTAAATTGGAAAAGGTTGCCTGCTCTTATAAAGAGAGTTCGTTGCTGTCTGTTTAATTAGCAAGGTCTTAGCTTGTTTATTTATGTCTTTTCTGATCTTTCCAGGCAATGAATTCATATCCTGTATGAATATCAACATATCAGTATGTTGGTAGCTTGGCTGTGCTACCTCTATCATTGAACTACTGTGATGTACAATCTGTTATGAAGTAAAACTACCAAATAACCTTGGGGCCCTAACTTTGCTCTTGAACCTATTTCCCAGATGCTGATGACTGATTATAGGGAAGCATGACCAGTTCTCCAGTGCAAAAAACAAAGTTAAAGTTGAAGTACAATATGAGTCTTCATTAGAACTTTCAGGAAATCAAAATTTGTAGTTAACGAAATCTGAATTAGTCAAAAATGAGAAGAGTGTGACCTGGAGCCAGATGATGTAAGGGCATGAAACGGCAGTAAAGAAATGTGGTGGTGCAGAATGCTGACTATAGGAGTGTAGGGCCGGTACCAAGACACACAGTTTCTGTACAAATAAAGTGAGAGGCTTAATATTTGATAGAGCCTTGGAAGTTTGTTTTGAGTAGTACACACAAGATTTCCGGATATAAGGCTCACCTTCACATTGTGAGAAATGAATCTGGACTTCAGTTTGGTGATTATAGAGACCAGCTAACGATTTCCCAGCAGTTGTTCAAGGATGTGCTTTGGGAACAGAATTCATTTAGGAGTGATGTGCCAAAGCATTACATTGAGGGAAGATCTAAATATGAAATAAAAAGATATGTGCTCTATTAGGCTGAATTTGGCTTATCACACAAACAGCAATTTTTAAATTTTGTCTTGTTTTGAGACGGGGTCTCACTATATAGTTCAGGCTGGTCTTGAATTCACTATGTAGCCTAGGCTGGCCTTGAACTTGCAGTGATCCCTCTTGCCTCAGCCTCCCAAGTGCTAGGATTACAGGCATGTGTCACCATGCCAGGTAAGAAGCTATTGTAGAGAGTATAAAGTTTGACTTGTTGATGAGATTCCATTAAAAAATACTAATTTCATGATACCTTGTTGTTTGTTGGCTTGCAGGTATAGCATTTCAAAGTAACCACAAAAAGATCCTGCAACAAACTAATGTATAGTCTCGGCAGGAAGAGCAGCTTGTTTTAGGTACAAAAGTCTCTTGTTGGTTTGAGAAGCAGCACAGGAAACCTTTTGTGGAGCTATGTGAGGCTGCAGAATTTGAAGCTGGGCAGCAGTTGAGTGTGTATGTATGTTGGGGAGTAAGGGTGGGTGTGGAAAGTGAAATTGTACTGGCTAGAGCACAGGTGAGGCAGAGATGCCAGTGTCTGTGCAGAAAGCCCAAGTGAGTGTTGGAGGAGGACAGGAGGGAGAGGCCTGTACTGAAATTTCAGTGATAAGCAGAGAAAACTAGTGCCCATCAGATTGCGTTCATTCAGTTTCTTCATTGAAGTAGATTTTTTTCACAGAATTAACTTCTTTTTTGATATCTTTATTTCTCCTTTGAATTCATCTTCATTTTCCATTTCTTTAAGGAGTATACTTACCTCATTCTCTTTTTAAGTTCGTTTGTTAGATAATTAGTTTAGTTATTAATTGCTCTTTTTCAATATCAATGTTTGGGGTATAATTTTCCTGTAAAGCACTGCTTTTATTCTGTTCTACAAATTTTGAGGTAATGTGTTATCATTTGTTAAATTTGTTTTCATTTAGATATATTTAATTCATAAGTTACTTGGAAGTGTTTTGTGTTTTAATTTCCAAGTTCTATTAACTTCTATTGATTTCTATATGAATTATACTCAGAAAGTATATTGTTTGACATTGTTCTTGAAATTTTGATTTATAGATTAATATATGATCAGTTATATTTACATGTGCTTGCAAACCAAGTTTACCTTCTAATTGTTGAGTACAGATGTCTATGAATGCCTGTCAAATCTAGCTTTTTAAAGCACTATTTATATCAGCTTGTTACTGAAAATTTAGCTTGCTTTTCCTACTCATAATTGAGAGAAAAGTGCTGAAATGTCTCATTATGGAATATTGTTTATTACTCTATTTTTCCTTTATGTAAATTTGAGGCAACTTTTTAAAGTACGTACAACATTAGAATTTTTGTATCTCCTTTGTGAATCTAAACTTTCAGCATTTATTGATTTTTTTTTTTAACTTTCAGCATTTAATATGTAAGGGACCCTCGTTCTCTATAATACATTTTGTCCTTAAATCTTACTGTTTATATATCTTTACTGATTGGATTAATATCTGTCTATCACGCCTATTTCTTTTTTTTTCCTTTCTTTCCTTTTTCTTTTTTTTTTTTGTCTTTTTGAGACAAGGTCTCGCTATGCAGTTTAGGCTGTCCTTGAGCTCACTTTGTACTTTGCAGCCCAGGCTGGCCTTGAACTCAACAATCTTCCTGCCTCAGCCTCCCCAATGCTGGGATTACAGGCATGTGCCACCACGCCCAGCTTATCATGCCTATTTCTTCCTCACTCTCTTATCTTTTATTTTCAAATTTTCTGTATTCTCATGGTTTAGGTGTTTTTCTTATAAAAATAGCCAATGCTGGGGATGTGGCTCAGTGGTGGAACTCTGGCCTGGTATGCAAGAGGACCTGGGTTTATTTCCCATCATCTCTCTCTCACCCGTCAGCTTGTTTTTAAAGATCATCGATTGTGATTTATGTGGAGATTTGCCACTTTACTTGCTTACTTATTGTTCCATGCCTGATTGTCCTTCTTGTATTGCTTTCCTACTTTTTGAAGTATGTCATCCATTTATTTATCCATTCAACAAACATTCATCCATTCAACAAGTATTTATTTGGTACCTAAGAGGTATCAAATGCTTTTGGGGTGCTTGACATATGTTAGTGAATAAAATACACAAAAGTTCCTATTCTCATGAAACTTACAATCTTGTGGGTTAGATAACAGTTTAAATAATGTGAGAAAACAAGATAGAATTTAAACAAGACAATTAATATTTAGGTGGTGAGGAGGTTTTATGGAATGAGGGAGGGCAGTGAGAGGGAGACATGTGTGTTCCTGAGTGGGCGTGAAGAAGCATGTAGAAGCATGTGGGGACAGGGTGCAGTGTTAAGTAGAATGGCCTTCAAGACCTCCTCAGTCATGCCATCTTGGTAGTAAAACCACTATACTGACATTTATAAATGTCTTTTATTTTTGTGTTCAAAGGGAAAATTTTGCTGGTTACCCCTTTCTAGATTTATACTTACCTTTTGGGAGGATGCTATAGCAACCGCTGTCTTTTGGCAAATTGAACTTTTGGGAATTTGGCTGTCATTTTGTTAAAGGGGATCTTTTTTTCTTTTCTTTCTAGCTTCCTGTAAATATAGATTTTTGTTTTCTTTCACTTCTGGAAAATTTGAGCCATTTTTCCCTTTAAACATTTTCTTTCCTTTCTTAGACCTGTACTTCTCCACCCCACAGTTAGTTTAGACTTTCTCTCTCCATCTTTCCATCTCTTATATTTTCTATCACCTCTTTCCCTTTCTGCTTGCAATTATGATAAACTGTGTATAAAACATGTCTTACAGGAAAAAGTTAAAAGATTTACTTATAATCTGAGGTTTCAATTTTTGGTGGTGTTCATTAATAATACATTGTCTATTGAATTTTTATTTTAAAAGGAAAATTTTTTATGCAGTGAGTAGACACATGATAAATTATGTAACCCATACCCTTACGAGATGTAGAATATTTCTATTTATTCTGGAAAGTTTCCTCATGTTCCTCTAAGTTGGATTCCTCTCTGCCCAGAGAGCTCTTCCTTGATTCTCTGTCACCGTAGTTCACCTGTTCCAAAGCTTCATGTAGATGAGGACGTGCACCTTGTACTGCTCTGTGCCCCACCCCCTTTACGCAGCCTGTGTCTGAAGCCTCAGCCGTGCTCTGTGCGCATCATTCGCGCTCTTTCCCTGGCTGCGCGGCCCACACTGTTGCTGACGCTGAGGCTGTTTTTCCAGCCCTCCGCTGATAGACACTTGAGTTGTTGCCAGGATTTGACTGTTGTAACTGAAGGTCCTGGGAACTTCCTTGGCTTTTTTTTTTTTTAATGTATTTTTATTTCTCTTAGGTCAGTACTTAATGAGTTTAGTTGCTGAGTCATACTTAGGTTTATATTTAATGTGCAATTTAAAATTAGAAAGCTGTAATTAACATTTACTCTAGACAAACAAGAAGTCAGATTGGCTATATTTACTATTATATGTTTAAATTTACTTGTGAAGTTCTTAAGATGCATTGTGAGTTTAACAGGGTGAATACAATTTCATTCTAAGGAGCTTGTCAGAATAATCATCATTCTTAAAATCCTTAGTTTTTGTTTTAAATCTAGTACAAGGCTCACTGTCTTTAAACCAGTGTTTTATTATACATAAATGTAAGTTTAAGAATATGTATTAGTTAAACAGCAAATGAATGAGAGTGAAAGTGATTTAAAGCTGCATAGAACTGCTTTTGTGGTGTTTTTTAATGTTCGGTTGGGTAATAATCTGCACTGGGGGTATGTTTGTCTAGTTTCCAGCATTACTTAAGCATGGACATTGAGGCTCTCAAATGGTTTGATTTTGAAGAGAAAAAAATGGAAACTGTTGCATTTTCTACCTGTAATGTTGCAAGCCCCAGAACAGAGGATACAAATTCTGTCATTTGGGAAACATTGTCTTTTGCTGTTCATGGGGGTTTGGAACTTTTAGGTAATCCTCTGTAATTCTTTTATGGCTTGAATCTGTGATTCAAACTGTAATCCAGTTGGGTGTGTTGGCTCACACTTCTAATCCCAGTATTGAGAAGACTGAGGCAGGAGGATTGCCATGAGTTCAAGGCCAGCCTGAACTATAATAGTGAGACTCCGTCAATAAGTAATATAGATAGATAAATAGATAGATAGATAGATAGATAGATAGGTGGATGCAAAAGAAACAAGCAGGGAAACCATAATTCAGAAATAATATGAAATTCCTTTGAAAGTATGGATCATTCACTTGATACTTATTTTGAGCTGAATGTTTCTAACTTTTGTTGAGTAATTTGGGAAATAAATAAGGATTTTTTGTAGTAAAAATTTTTATTCTATTATACATATGTGTGACACTAATATGTATAGTTCGATAGACATTTAATGTATATCTATTAAACACAATGTTACTGAATAGACATCTTGACTGTAGGTTCCAAGAATTACTGTTTATATTTTTGGTTAGCAGCAGATGATTTTCTAGAGGAAAGAGGAAGGTTATTGTATAGTCCTACGTCCAAATTTCCCCTGAACTGAGCCAATCCATGTGCATGGAAACAGACAATTCTAGCTAAATTAGATAAGGTTTAAATATACTTGACCAACTCTATCCTACAGCGGCCCTGTGGTCAGGGCTAATTGTGGGAGATAAACACAGAGCCAGGTCTCCATGGCTTGCAGCTAGAGCCATCTTGCCATTGTAGTATTGTTGTACTGTCACAAAGGGCACAGATCATCTGCTTTCCTCAACTGAAAGCTCACGCTGGTTATAATACTGCTCTCAAGCCTAACAAACATATATTAGGAGGGCTTGGTATATTTAAGAAAAGTGTGCAGGAGTATAGCTCAGTGGTAGAGTGTTTGCCTAGCTTGTGGTCTGGGGTTTGATCCTCAGCAAGACACACGCGTGCGCACACACATACATGCACACACACACACATACACACACACACGCATCTTAACTATCATATAGAAAAACCTATGATATATCACTTTGGAGATGCATTCTTATATTTAAAATTTATTCTTATATTTTAACTATTTGATACTGAGTACTTATTCTGAGGAATGACCATATTAATGAGACAAATGAGTGATAAAGGGTGTCTTTGGGCATGTTTCAGAGTTAGAGCAAGTTAGAGATATAATTTTCTGGTGGGCAGTATCTTAAATTTATTTCAGGAGATTTGTTACTTTTAAAATAGCTTGTGTGTGTTATTTCACTTAATTTTAATAATACCTTTGTAATAGCCATTTCCAGGTTGGGGCAGAGGAAAATGAAAGTTCTTACTAATTTTGTAATTACTTCAAGAAAGTTTTATTTCAGTGGTTTCTATAACACTTGTGCTCTTTTTTATACATGTCTTAATTCTGAAGAGAACTAATTTTTGCAGTTGCTTTTTGGCCACCATTTTATCAAAAAAGCAAAATGAATAGCACATTTCAGTTAACGACAATAGATGCATGTGTATCTGTGTGGTGCATGCATTTTTAAGTATTTATGGAGTGTAAGAGTATAATATTAGCTCTATATAGTAATGTTCATTGTGTGTTTTTTTAAGTTGAGATTTCGTTCCCATACACATGAGCTCTGTGAAATTATTATGGCAAAAGTACCAGTGTTTGTCTTTCACTCAATTTATCTGCACTTCATAAAAATGCTTAAATATTACTTCATCATCCTTAAATTTGCTTTGCAGTATATGAAGTCTATGAAATAATTCTTGAATATTTATGAAGTAATTCTGATTTTTGCAGGTGTTACAGACCCTTAGTAATGCTTAGCTTAATTTAGAACAGAATCCTCTATTTTTTGCATGATTTTTCATTTTTTAAAACTTAAGTTACTATAAATCCACAAATGTATAGTTTTGTTTTTCTGACATCAGTTTTTGTGTCCTTTAAGAATAGTTATGTTAGGCATGAAAGTTCATAATGCACTAAAATTCCTGGAGAATTACTTTATAGATAATTGTGTATATTGTGTACATGTTCTATATTCCCTTGGTAAAAGTTCTGTCTTGTAGAGTTCTTGGGTAGGGTCAGCAGTTGCAGTTTATAAAAAGACCTTATGAACAATACACTTAAGAGAGTATAGTTCAGTGGCTGAGAGTGCAACTTAGTGGCAGAGCACTTGCCTAGCGTGCATGAAGCCCTGGAATTGATGCCCAGCACTGGGTAGGGGAAAGATTTTAAGCATTCTCACTGCACATACACAGAGTTATTATGTGCTTATTAATACATTAACACATGTATTAACGCATTAATACATGTGTTAATTAGCTTGACTTCACCATTCTATAATCTAAGCAAGGAATTGTAAGAGAGAAATAGTGTTGTGTAGTATAAGAATGAGAATGCCCTTTTCTTTACCAGTTGTCCTGAACATATTGCTCTTCAGAGTTTGTGTATATTACATTGAAAAAGCACCAGTGACAGCATTTATTGATTCTTTCATGTCATACATCTCTCCCTCTTTGAGTTTTTAATCACAAACTTAGTTCTCAAGATTAAGGAGGTACTGCTGTGTTCTGTAATTTATAGTCAGTTGTTACTTTGTCTGCACTAAGAGGGCATATTAATCTTGTTCGAGAAAATGAAAATATCATTAGGGAAAGACAGTGAGGTACCTTGTGTTCAGGATTTTTCAGGGGAAAATACATTTTGATTTCATGGGATTTAAATGGCAACTTGATAGTAGATAATTTTAAGAGCATGGTGATTGTTCCCCTGCAGGATTAGTTCAGGTGTGTTGCATTGTGACTGTGCTGCAGAGTGCCATGCGGGCATACTGCCTTGTTCCTCTCCAGGCCTACGAGTACTCATACCCTTTTTGCTCTTCAGGAAAATGACTCGGGCACTTTGGACACGGTGGGTGCTGTGGTTGTAGACCATGAAGGGAATGTTGCTGCTGCTGTCTCCAGTGGAGGCCTGGCCTTGAAGCATCCAGGGAGAGTTGGGCAAGTATGTAATTAAGGGGTTTTAAAACTCACTTTTCAAAATAACAACAGTTTTCTAGCTTGCATTTTTGTCTGTCTTTGGTGCCATACTAAGGATTAAATCCAAGGCATTTACACTGAACTAATCCCCAGCCCTTTATTGTTAGTGTTATTCTAATTTTGAGATTGGATCTTGCTAAGTTACTAAATGGGCCAGGCTGGGCTCAAACTCGTAGTCTTCCTGCCTAGCCTCCCAGAATGCTGAGATTATAGGTGTGTATGACCATACCCAGTCACATATTAAAACCATTACCTCTGCCCCCATTTTTAAAAGAAAAAAGCATCATTATTCTTTGGCATTTATCTAGTATAAATAAAAATTCAAATACCTTTTAAAGACTTTTCTTTAAAAAAAATCTCTATTTCACAGTAATAAGGTTCTTTCTGGTATTTTCAATTGGTAATCCTAGTTTTTTACTTCCAATAAGGCTGGGCATTCAGTAGATCTTTTATAGATGCGTATTGATTTCCTTTGTTTTTGCTTTTTGTAAATGCCACTCTCTTTAGGATTGACTCTACCTGGCTGTCTTGCTGGTTCCTTTTTAGGTGGGAAAGTGATTTTAGTTTAGAGTTACATTTTCCATTTTCTCCACTCAAGGAGCAGTAAGTAGAAGGAGAAGGGTGCCACTCTTCATCCTTCCTCTGATCAAGCATTTCAGGAGTTTTCTAGGATAACTAGGATTTAAGGTCACTAACCCACAGTAATGCTCAGGAAATCTGGAATGGAGGAGGGTCTAATTTAAGTGATATTGCTTATTCCCAGTTCTCTTGCATATCCTCTTCCCCTACCCTCTGCCCCTCTGCCCTTTTTTATACTGCAGATGCAGTTAACAGTGCACATGACGTGCTGAGTGCTCTGATATAATCCCATTTGGCATATTACTTCTGGGCTTAATAATTTGTTAAGTGAAAAAATAAATTGGACAGTGTCATAAAGTAGTTTCAAGGGGACGTGTTAAACCCGGTATTTGGATCTTGCCTTACATGTGGAGCATGGCTTGTTCTACAGTGTTTCCTCACATTTGAAGAAGCGGTGATGTCCCAGTTGCTTTGGTCATAGTAGTTAACAAATGCTGGGGGCTGAGCATCTGATTCATGGAAGATATATTTGCAAAACCATTATGTTGTTTCCTGATCTTTACATGGACAAGCCTTATAGTAGGAAGCAGAAGGGAAGAGTAATTAACTTTATGCTACTCTTTGCCTATCATGCAGAGCATTTATGGGGAATGATTACTCAATATGTGTACAATGCATTGAACTCATTATAAAAGCCTTTGTCTAGTCATGGTATTTTTTCCACATTTATAGAATCCTGTGTGTTTGTCAAATTTGGAGTAAGAAAATCAAACTTGGTGTATCAGATTTGGATGCCTTGGTGGAGAAGTAGAGAAAAAAGACAACAAGTTGATGTCATTATATTTTAATTCTCATGATTTTCTCACCATTTTCTGTTTCTTTTGGTTAGTAAAATAGCAACAAGAGAACCAAGGATAGTTCTGGACTGTGTTAGCAGGATATTACGTATAACAGTATTGAAGCCATTCTACCACTGTCCAGGAAAAAGACATGCTTCTGTAAAATTTATGTGTTGATTGACTATTTCGTGAGTATACAACTTATTAGAGCTAAAAACCCAGAAACAAGGTGTAGAGGAGTCAGGTGTTTATAGAAAAAGATATAGTAGTTGCTTAACTGATACATATTTCTAGATGAAGGCAATATAACAAGCCTGGAAGTAAAAAGAATCAGATGAAAAAGAACAGTCTGTTTCAATCAGGAAAATACAAAAACAAGTTGTGGTTGGGCATGGTGGTACAGCCCTCTAATTCCAGCAGCCTGGGAGAATGAGGTAGGAAGACTGCAAGTTTGAACTTGGTTTGGGCATTTTAATAAGACCCTGCCTCAAAAAAAAAAAAAAAAATCACTAGTGTGAAGGCCCTGGGTTCAATTCTTAGTACTTCAAAAACAAAAACAAAATCAAGAAAGTGTGCTAAAACAGGATACTTTTAACTGCATTTTAAATGCTCAAGTGAGCATTTAGTAGTGCCAGTGGTCAAAAGGCAGTTTGAAATAGCATTTACTTCTCTAGTGTTCTGTAATAATTAGAATAATTTTGATTCATTCATGCCATAGATTTCACCCTATGCAAATTTTTAATCACAAACTTAATTCTCAAGATTAAGGACATACTTCTGTGTTCTGCAATAATTAGAATTTACTATTCCACCCCTTCCAACCCACCTGCACATAAACGTACAATTTAGTTGTTGAGAATGTGGACTTTAGATTCAGGCAAAAGCTTTGTTGTAATCTTATCTCAACACTTACCATTCCCTGTACTTTGAATGAGTTACTCAACATCTTTTTGTCGTTATTGTTAGAAAACTTCTATTTCATTTTTGTGTACATGTTGGTAATACATAATGATGTACCTCACGTCTTAATTTTTTTTTCCTTCCTTTCCACCTCTTTAAACTTTACTTTCCACAAGTGTAAAATGGACACCAGTTACCTTACCAAGTTCTAGAATTTTAAATAATATAACGCATTTCAATTGCGTATCATAGTGCCTAGTAATAACAAGTATAGTTACTGTTCATTAAGCACTTGCTGGTGCAACAGGGGCGTTACTTCATGTGATCTCTTAGCAACGCTATGAGGTGGGTATTTTTACTGTCCTTACCTTAGAGAAGAGAAAATGGTGGCCCAGAAACGGTTGAATAATAATGATAATAATAATATCGTTTATATGACTTACTTTTACCACACGATAATGTCCCAAATAAACTTTTACTACCCAGAAGAAGAAAGGTACACCCACCCTCACCTACCCAGTAATGAGGAACACTGAACCTATAGCCTTTGCACTGAGCTGCATCCTCCACCCTTTTCATTTTTCTTCTGAGGCAGGCTCTCCCTAAGTTGCCTGAGCGGGATTGGAACTTATGATCCTCCCGACTCAGCCTCTCAGAGTGCTGCAATTACAGGCATGCCTCGCCACACCTAGCTCTTATTAATAGTTTTAAAGACCTGTTTAAAGTATTTTATGCAAAGAAGTAGGTAAGAGAAAGACAACCTATATGATTCCTCCTTTTGTCTTACCTGTTAGTGACTTCAGCCTACCCAGTTTCAGAAAGTTACGGAACATAACTTTGGGTCATGAAGTTAAGGGGGAGGGGCATCATGAAAGGCCATTACTTGGAAAGAGGAAACAAAGAGTAAGCAAAAAATCGTCTTATGTTCCTAGAAATAAGATTTCCACTTGCATTCTCAGAGCTGTCCTTGTGGTTCTCCTTTTTGAGTGCAGGCTGCAGGTTAAGGTAATTTTGTAGAAGGGAAAGGATAAATGTCCAGAGATTTTCATGAAGGACAGTCAGCTCTGCAACCAGGGTCTTGTATTTTCTGACTTTGGCTGACTCAACACCTGCCCCAGTGACTACAAGTAGAATTACTTCCCATTCAAATGTTACGTTGTTTCTGAAGGCTCTGTGCTGAGTTATTTGTGAAGGGCTTTCCGTTGTCACACTGACCCAGCATTGTTAGGAAAGAATGTTAAGGTGTATATTTTAGAAGCATAGTGTTTTGAAAGGCAATAACAGATTGCCCATTTTTTGCCATATTGGAAGTGTCCTGTTCAGGTCTTGGTTCTCCACAGAAGGATATTGTTAGTGACAATTAGAGATGGCAACGTGGGGTCACATGAGCCTGGGAGACCTTATGTCTGAATATCTTAGATTCTGGATTATTTACAAAGGAAGTTCATGAAGGGAGAGGGGTGTGTGGAGGGGGTGGAAATTAAACAAAATATTTTCTCAGTTGAAGAAAGAGCTTTCCAGCAGTATAAAGTGTCTAGTAAGGGTATGTGTTCCTCCATGAGGTAGAGAGGTTCTCAGAATCAGCTGTGGGGAGGTGTTTTATGGAGACTCCCTACTATGTATAAAATATTGGAGCAACTGAGTGCTAAGGTCCTTATAAGAATAACAGAATGTCATAGAAAGCTGAAGCCTATTTGGTCACTATTCACAGTCTTCATTCCCCACAAGTAACTTCTGGAAAGTAACAATGCTGTTTTATGGATGTATCTTTTTTCTCCATCTATAGTGAATATTGAATGTATTGTTATTTGCTTTTTAAAAAAATTATTCGACAATATATCTTGGACATCTTTTTGTATTTATTCCTTAAGACTTTTTTCTTTAAACTTGATTCTTTTATTTTTAACCTTTGCAATGAATTCCATGTATTACTCTGCCAAAGTCTGTTGAACCATTTTCTTTAGAGATTGGCATCTAGGTTGTTTCCAGTTTCTCATTCTTACCAACCATGTGGTAATGAACTCTTGAGCATGTCTCTTCGTGTTTCTCTGATGGTTAGCTAAGGGTTTTTCTGCTCTGCTTCCAAAGAGTGGAAAAATTATTAGTTATGATTCCCCTCTCAAGACAGAGAAGTCATTGTGGACATTGAGGAGATGAATGTAGACGTTCTGGGTAGGATTATTTGAAACAAAATAGGAATGATTGTCATAATCTTTTATAAAACCATAATAGCTTATTGTGTTCCTGATGGTCTCAGACGTTTAAATCTGCAGCACCACCTAAGAAAGTGATTACTTTGAACAGGCCTTTTTGCCTCCTTTCTTTTCATCTGGCAGAAACTAGTGGAGCATGTACTGGGCCTTTTGGTAGAGTGCTGTTTGCAGTTCCTGTTGTGCCTCCCCAAGGGAGACATGAAAAAGGCCTCCTGAATCTGTTTCCTAGAGGGTGGTTTAGTTAGGCTACCTGCACCCTAGTACTCCAAAGCCCTGGTTAATTGTGCCAGTTCATTCCCTGGCCTCTCCCAGGCACTACTCAGTCTCTTGAAAGCTAGGTTTTTGCCAGCAAGTTTTGAAGCAATTCAAGATACACCTAGTTTGAGAACCACTCTTTTTAAGTCAGCTGTACTGATTTTAAAGGTCCAGAAGAACAGCTAGCTGACAAACCTCGAAAGGGGAAAAGGTTTTCAGGGAAGGGTAAAAGCTACTGCTGATGAGACTAAAGCACTTTCTTTTGCTACTAAGACTTTTTAGCTTAGTAGAATAGTTGAAAATATGTCATTTATTTTTAAGTTAATTTTACATTCTCATTGACACATAATAATAATGAGGCATAATGTGATATTTTGATTCATGCATACGCTGGAGTTGCCAGAGTTTGGGGAGCAGAGAGGCGGGGGAGTAAGGAGACATTGGCAAATGGTGCAGTGTTATAGTTAGATAGGAAGAATGCCTGCTGGCGTTCTGTGGCACCGCAGTGAATATACTTAACCATAATGCGTTCTGTGTCTCAGAGTAGATGAGAAGATAGATTTGAGAGTGTTAAGACTGTTGTTGGAATAGTTCTTTGTCCAACCTCTGGTAGTATCAGCCAATTGTTAAAACATTAGTAAGCCAGGCTTTGTTATTATGTGTGACTTTTGTCCATTGTAGAGAGCTGATAGTTACGTATAATATTTCTGAAATATTCTTTTATCTGTCTGTTTTCTTTCTCCAAGGCTGCTCTTTATGGATGTGGCTGCTGGGCTGAAAATACTGGCGCTCATAATCCCTACTCCACAGCTGTGAGTACCTCAGGTATTTGCTGCTTTCATGGCCATTTTTCATACTACAATCCTGCCAATCATTTAGTGCTTAAAAGCAATATTTTTAGGGAGACATAAAACGTGTACTAACACACTGCATGTATAAGAGCATCGATGCAGGAAGATCTTCAGTATCTGGGAGGTTTGAAGGTTTGTTCAGTATCACACTGTAGATGCTTTGTTAATATTTTCAGTACAATTCTGGAGTGAACTATAGCTTAGTTATATTTTTATATATGTAATTTTTCTCCAGTGACCTATGATAGTGCCAAATTTAGGTCATATAATATAGAAGAAAAGCCAGGTGTGGTGGCACATGCCTGTAATCCCAGCACTCAGAAGGCTGAGGCAGGAGGATTGTTCCAAGTTCGAGACCAGCCTGGGCTACAAAGTGAGCTCAAGGCCAGCCTGAACTGTGTATAGCAAGACCCTGTCTCAAAAACAAAAAACCAGAACAAACTTAACAGATAATCTCTTGAGTGAAATGCAATTTATAAGATATATTTCAAAATGTATAGTTTATGAAATTTCTTTCAAGTACATTTTACTGAAACAAATCTTTTATGTATTAGGAAGTTCATTATCATGTAGAGGAGAGAGAGGAGGAGATGAGGGGAGGGAGGGTGGGAGGGGAGAGGAGAGCAGAGGAGAGGAAAAGGGTAGTAGGGTGTGAAGTAGGGGCTGGCAGAGTTTTCATGGGCAGGACAATCGCTTATTTCCAGACTGTCGTAGTTCTGGTGTCAGATACACCTGATGCCTTTTCTTTATGTTATCCCTCAGTTTACAGTCCTGTCCTCCCAGGTACCTTCAGGCTTTATTAGATGGGCAGATACAGCTGACTTCCCTTCTTTTCTCCAGCACAGTGATTTCTCTCCTATCAGAGTAGCAAAACCTGCAGTCCAGAGCCAGCCTCTGCTTACTGCTTACTGTTTCCATAACCTTGGATGCAGGTGTTATGTGTAACATAGAAGTGTGTTCTCTTGTGGTTTTCCTGCCTTTCTGACCTGCTCCAGCTTGGCTTTCAGACAGTGTTCTTCCTTTGTCCTCTCACTGATAACAACTTCAGATTTGGGCCTGTGCTGGATTCTCTTGACCTCCTGTGTGCATTCTCTTGGTGATGTGGTGTTATTGCTATTCTCACGGTTTCATCTGTTTTCTCGTGGGGTATTGGCATTCACCTCTGTGTACTGTGGGTTTTTCTCTTGAAGCTTACATGAATACTTTCTGACTTCTAGACGTGTCCTTGTGGGTGTTATGTATGTACACTAGATTCAATGGATTTAACAAAATACTTGATTCTTCATCTGTACCTCATGGCCACCTCTTCCCTCTGTTTCATAACTCTTTTACTGCTCTTCTTTGTCCTATTTTTTGCTTAGCCTTGAAATTTTGGCACATTTTCATATGCATTGCTTCTGTCCTTTTCTACTGACTGACCTTGTGATTTCCCTGTTCCTCCTGCTTAGTGTGCTGCCTCTTGACCTAGCTCCTTTCCTTGTAGCAGTGAAAAAGTGTGATTGTGACCTACTGGCCTATGAGGTGAAGTCTAAACATGAACTGAAGTTGAACCTAAATCTTTCCAATTTAATTGGTTAAAAAACCTGGTTTTCATTTTTTTATTTTGCAGAGATCAGCAAAAAATAATAATGCAATCCCACAAAACAAAAACAATAAAAAAGAAGAGCTTGCCATCTGTTTGTGAATTAGCCAGTGCACAGAATTAAGTATAGTTCTTCTCACGTCTAGATGTTAGGAGCTGAATTCCACTTTAAAGTGAAACCCAGCGAGTTTGCCTATGTCATTTTGGAAAAGAGAGTCAATCTCCTGGGGATTGTCTACCTACCCCCAACCCAGCAGAAGTTGGAGTAAGAACATTGTGCATGAACTTGAGTCTGTTAAGTAGAATGCAGTGAGTGAGTGAAGATAAAATTGTAAATTAAAGTCCTCCCCTGTCTGCCTTGGAGCTTTCTTCCTTTGCCCATCCTGCAGCAGGTGAAGATAGCTTCAAGAGCTAGCTTTGCGCTCCCAGTTCATGATATCTGGAATAGTCCTTTAACTTGGATACCTGATTTATATGTTGCATCCTTCCCAACATAAGGGACTGAGCACCAGAACCCAAGGATGACAGAGCAGGTCTCAGTGTTCTCCTTATTGTGGAACTTCATGTTCATGCGTCCCTCTTGTTTTTCCTTGGACTGTCGATATGAGGTTGACAATGGAAACACACAGCCGAGTTGAGTGACCAAGTTATAAGAAAGATGGAACATGCAACTTTGCAATTGTTTGTCCAAAATAAAGAAGACTTAATGCCTTAGGCTGTTACAGAAAATCCGGAGACCTGGCCTGCACTTTGGGTTTATATATCTTAGAAGGTGATAATTAAAAAGCAGAGAGAAGATAGTTATGGTCAGGATAGGGCTCTCACAAGGCCAGACAGGCGATTTGGTCATTAGCCTGAGGGATAAACTCCAGCATCTTGTTTTCATCACTGGATGGGGAGGAATGAGTTGGGGGTGGGGCGTGGAGTGGCAGGAGTGATCGTACAGACTCACTAATGTTCTGGCATCATGGGAATTCTCCTAGCTAGAGAGGGAGTAGAGCAAACACCTTGCATCTTGTCCAGATCCACTAGCTGTGGTCCTTGGGCAAAGAGTTACTTGTATTCCATGAATACTGTCAGTGCTGTGAGACTGGATGAATTGACCTGTGGATGGCACTTAGGGCACTTCGGGGCCAAGAGTAAGGCTCAATACTTACTGTGCTCCAGTATGTCTAAGTTGCCATCTTTCATAAAACACACCATTGTTTTTTTTTTTTTATTTTTTTTTTTTTTTATTTTTATTTTTATTTTAGAAACATAAAAGTACAAAAACATATTGACAAACAGACACCCATTATCATAGAAAATAGTACAATCACAACTAATCTATAGACAAGGTGATATGGGCTCAACAGTAGTTGTTGCTTTATCCATTGATATCTTCGAATTGTAGATGTATGGACCCATACATTGTTTTGATAGCACCAGGAAAAGAAAAATACTGCATCTCTTGATGCATGTTGTTACCTCACAAGAAAAAAGACAATTGGCGATTTTCCTCCAGCGGGATGTATTTGCTTCACTGATAATAAATTCATACCCCATTGCTGTTTCCATCCCTTCCTGTACATATAATAATTTAAAATTCCGATTCGATGTCATACTGTAATCCTTTTGAGCAGATTCTAAACAGCATGTAACCTCAGTATGTATAGTTCTAACATGGCACATTACTGAAAGGTCTGCAAAAACCAACAGCTCTGCAGCCTGAAGGGCAGCATGGGAGGATGTGATCATTTAGCACAGACCTCCCGATTCCAGAAAAATTTAAATGTGAGAAAAATGTGATTTCTTTCAGAATTGGTAAATCCAATAGTGTTTTTTTTATTCTCAGCTTTTTTTTTAATTTAAAAATTAACTTGTTTTAGGCACTCTTGAGCAGTAAGATAAACTTGAAGAAAGAAAGGTTGTGTATTTGTCACACCTATGTCCCTGGCACGGAGCCTGGAATGTGGCAAGAGCCTAACGTACAAATAAAAATTAAAAAATGCATGTGTGGTTCCAAACTCTTACAGAAGGATGCATACTGTTTCAAAAAGATCATTCACCATGGAATTTCTTTTAAAATATGATGTGATTTGCCAAATTCAGATTCACACATAATTTTTCAGGAACATATCAGGTGCCTAAGATAAGATACATCTGTGGTCTGTCTCTGGCCAGGGAAAGGAAGAGCAGATTGAAGATCGGAAGATCAGAAAGACAAAGAAAAAGCAAGAGATTAAGTTTATGCTCTTGTTAACCTTAATGTTGTCGTCTTCTGTTATTTGTCTATATTCTGTTCCCCCCCCCTTAAAGAAAAACATCATTTCTCAAGGTGGAAAGTAACTAAAGATCAGAAAATGTAGCATTCAGTCTTTCCTTAAGTGGTCCAGCACACAGAAAGTTCTACCTGGCTTCTGGTTTTCTGGGTTTTTGGCTTTTTCAAATCTTGGCTCTGAGAAGTCCTAGAAACTTAAGAGCTACGAGCAGTGTGGCCGTGACATACCAAGAAGAGCTTCAAAGATGAATGGAGTTTTTAAAAATGTAAAAATCAACAGCGGCCTTATGCCTTAACATTTTTTAGCTAGTGATTAGAGTCCTCAAGGGCTAAGGGCATTTGTCACTATTTGGTGGTTTCCCAGTTTCTCATCCTAATGAGCTGCCAAAAGTCTTCCCCACTGTGCAGGATTGTTTCCTGAGACTTTGTTGAAAAAACTTGAGCCAAGGGACCTTTGTTAGAAGGCAGTAAAACAGCCTTCCCTGGCATGGGAGCATTCCAGGATAGGACACAACCTAAGACCATGGCTGAGTGTCCACGAGCACCATGAGCACCGCGCAGCTATTGCTCTCTAGGTGTGGAGAAGAAACAGACAGGAGTCTGCACTTTAGCTCTATTTCTAGCAACACCTTTTACCTTTGGTGCGGTCTTGGTCACAGGCAGTAATGTTGATTGAATGCCCCACTATAGTTAGGGTATTGCATGCAAGACTACTAGGGATTCAGTCTTACAGATCCCTCCCCATTTCTTAGCAGTCCTTCAAGGTGAAACTTCAATTGTCAGACTTGAGGGTTATTGTTTTTCTTAGTTCTATGATTTGCTTTTGAATTTACTTCAGTCAGGCCTTCTCTACCAGTCTGTTCTTGGCAACGGTAGCAGTACTGCCAGATCCAGCTCATTTGTCACTGCTGCTCAAATGACTTGCTCCTCCTGGAAATACCGTCCTTGATAAACTTCCAGGGGGCCACACTCTTCCTAGTAATCCTCTCATCTCACTGGCTTCTTCTCCTCAGTCTCCTTTGTTAACACTTCTTACCTCCTTCACCTCTGTGTTTGAGTTCCCCATGGCCTAGTCCCATGGTGCCTCATCCAATCTAATGACCTAAGTGTCATCTCTATGATGAAAAACTCTACATTCTCCCTAGAATTCAGTTATAATTCTGTTGCTTGTTAACATTGTATCTAGCAGGCATCTGAAATTTAGCATGTCAACATAAGAGCTCTTGGTATTGCCTACCTCCAAATCTCTCCTTTGGAAATCTATTCCACTCAACAGGTGGAATTTCATCTTTCCAGTTACTTAAATTAAAATGTTGGAGCCATCCTTGACTCTCTTTTTATCTCACTCATATCTAATCTTGATCTGTTCTTCTCTTTAAATATATTTAAGATCTGACCACTTCTTAGCACTTCCACTGCTAATAACCGATCCAAGGTGCCATCATCTCTAATCTGGTTTATTGCAGTAACCAACTTAGTTTTTTGGTTTTTGGTCTTTTTCCCTTTTATTCCATTCTCAGCACTGATGTTGTTCAAACCTAGTTCAAATCATGTCTGTCTTTACTTTGAGCTGTCCAGCTGCTTCCCGTCTTGGTCAAAGGAAAAGCCATAGTACAGGTATGTGTCATCATCTAACATGGTATATCTTTTTACTCTTTTATCTTTATAATATTTTTTGTTCAGTCTAAATTCCATGAAGCTTGGGATTTCCAGTAGCTTTGTTCACTGAATGGTGTTCATCACCAAGAACTTGTGATGTTTATTGAATGAATGAATATGAATGACAAATACATCTAGGTAGAGTGAAGGAGGCCAAGCCCAGCTGAGTCACGGCTGAGAGGAAGGTAAGCGAGAATTTGGGAGTGGTATATTCTAATAAGAACAGAGGATACTTTGGGGAGATGGGTGTGGGTAAGGTGTTTGGTGCTTAATTTGGCTTTGTAGGTGGTGGTCTCTAGAAGGCTTTTTTAATGGTGTGTGTCTGGATGTTCCCCCCAAAGCCTCATGCTGCCTGAGGAGGGACTTTTTCAGAGGTGGCTGAATCTAGAGTGTGTGATTGATTCATGATGCAATGCTAGGATTGAGGGCGAGTGATCCACTTGCTGATTTGGCAGTGTCCTGTTCCCGGTAGCCTGGATATAGCATAAGGGACAGAAAGAGGTTTGTTTTGCCCTCTGTTGCTTTGCTACATTTTGCCCACCATGAATTGTTTCTCTTCTGCCACTCTGCCTTGGAGCTAGCTGGTTAGGGACTGAAACCTCTATAAAGTGTGAGCTAAATAAACTTTTCCTCCCTTATCTTGTGGGTGTTGAGTATTTTGTCTCAGCAATGAGAGAAAAGTTCGAAGATAGCTTTGAATAACTAACTTTTCTTTTGTGTGAGATAGTAATCTTTTTGAGTAGGGAGATGCGTATACTTCTGGAAGATACATGAGCAAAGATCTTTCATCTCAGGTGATTTTTGGAATGATTAGCAATGATTCAGACAATGCAGAACAAAAGTTGTGGAGAAAGCAGACTGCTACCCCTGCTGGTGGAATACAGGTTTCTGCAAGCTCGTGCTTGTTCTTTAACCTGCCTTGCTAGGTAGTGCTGGTTCTCACTGCATAGCTGATACTCTGGCTTCTCAGAAGCTTCTTGTCTTTATGAAATAATAAACCTTCATAATCTTATCATACTCAGCAAGATTCTTACAGTACCTAGGGTAAGGAACAGCTACTTAAACTGAAATAGTTTGAGACATAATATGTTGAGCTGGGAATTATGCCATGCGAAGTCTTCTGTGAATTATGACTTGTAGATGGTGGTATAGATAAAACTAACATTTGTAAACATCATCACCTTTTTAAAAGCACTTGACTCTTTGCACTGGTTATTTGGGTATTAAAAACACCATTCATTTGCAGATAACTGAATATATAAATTAGAACACATTTCCCAGAACTAAAATAATTATCTGGGTTTGAAATTTTGTTCTGAGACTGTTGCATACTCTGATGAACTAGTGATATATTATTTCTTGTTTTTTATATAACTAAAAGTAGATCAGTTATGGATCAAAATAAAGCAGAATTCTGAATTATGCAAAATTATTTTCTAAACTAGTTAATTGTGATAGCTTTTGTTATATAGAATAAAGGTTTTAAATGAATAGTTTTTTCTTGATTGTGAAATAATGCATGTTTATTGACAATATTTTGAAAAAACTGATAATTTTGTCATTCTATGATGATCAGTATTACTGTTTTTGAAGTGGTTGCCATGAAACAAAAATGGAAATGCTGTTAAGCTTATATTATGCCTTAGTTGGGTGTGGTAGCACATGCCTGTAATCCAAGCATTTGGGAGACTGAGGCAGGACGATCATTGTGAGTTTGAGACCAGCCTGGGCAACAAAGTGAGCTCAAGGCCAGCTGGAACTGCATAGCAAGACCCTGTCTCAAAAAGACCAAAAAAAAAGCTTATGTTATGGTCTGTTGAATATTATATAATGAACATTATTTGATATCATTAGTCTTCCAAAGAAAAATCTAAAGGTTATGAAGGATGTCTTTTAATGTATATGTGAAATCAGGTATTTTCCTCCTTGGCAAGATGACTTGTAATTGCTCTAATGTAATAAAGCAGCAGCTATTTTAGAGACTCTTATCCTGTGCTCTATTTTGGATTTGGCAGAAGAGCAGTAAAGACATAGGCTGTTTTCAAAGGGTGTGAAAGCTTTGCCTTTACCATAATTTAAGCAGTATTTCTTGCTAATATAGAAAATGTTGAAATATTGACTAGATCGCAGGCCTAGCTAGCCCTTAATGAAGCTCTGCCCCACCCATGCACCCAGGGAATGTACACTACAGTTCCTCTCTAAGAAGTACGTGTAGGCAGCTGCCTGTACCCATAGACTTGACTCTTTTCGCAGCCATTAGTATGTATACCTCCTGCTACTTTCCTGCCTCTAAATCCCACCCAGACAGTGTCTTAAACTTAGATTCCTCACACTCATCTACTGGCTAACTTGTCCCCGTCATAGATGCTGAAGTGTGTCCAACACCCTGAGCTTCTTCAGGAGAGCTCAGGACTTGATGGAGGAAAAGGAAGTAAGTCTTTTCTTAAGACTCTGGACCTGTGTTATAGTGGATCAAGAGAGCTCCAAGATGTTCTTTTGATGTTTTTAATTTCTCAGACCATTTTTTTTTCTTTGCTAGATACATAGTTTGCATTGCCTTGTTGTTTTGCTTTGTTGTTGTTTTGTGAAAGTACAGAATTCTAATTTTAAAATATGAGGTGAAGAAATGGTAAAAACAGAGGCATAAGATCAAGTGATGGGTTAAAATGCCATTGCTGTGATCCTTAATGTAATTCTCCCTTTGATTGTTCTCACTTGAAAGAATGCTTTTGCCTTCCTATTGTCGAGTACTACCTGCTGTCAGTTGGAGAGGGAGTAAGTTGAGCAACTTGTCAAAGACTTTCTAAGCTCCCTTCATATGGTTCGCAGAAACAGAGCTGGATTTTCATTTCTTCTTTCATTCAACAGGAGTCCCTTTCATGTTTGAAAATTGAAAACGCGTGTTTTTCAGTGTGGAGCGAGGATGTGTGTGCCCTCTGGCACACCTGTTTCTAATTTCCTGACTTGAAAGCATAACCCATCAAAAGGAACAGAAAAACAATTTCTTTCTGACACGCTGTTTCGTGGCCCATGCAGGACTGAAGGCCCTCGTGGCTTTCCTTCTTGGTTCCCTCTGTGGAAGGCTCTTGTTAGAGGCAGAATTCTCTCAGCACGACTAGTGCCTCTTATATAGCACAGGACCAGTTTTGGTAATATTCTGTTGTGGTGGTTCTTTTTGGCTCAAGAAGTTTACTTGAAATAAGATTTACTTTGGAAAATACACATAAAGGTCTTCAAAATTTTAAAATATTAAATTTAACCCAGCAGTATATGTTGGAAGTTACACATAAGTTTATCAGTGAGTGAATTGGCCAGGAGTAGGGTTTGGTTGAGCTTCTGAATGTTTAAATTCCATAGTGTTGTTTAACATAAATCAAATATTTCCAATGCATTACTTTGGATTTGTGTGTACTTTAATGTCTTGCCAGCTTAAATAACTGTGAGGCACAATGTGTTGACTTTGAATTTTGTAAATTGATAATTTGTTGCTGTGAAAGTCATACATGGTATAACTCATCACTTTCTGAAGGTACATAGCATGTCTGATGTTGGCAAGCTGTCACGAAAAATTGATACCCAGGGAATTTGAGGTTTTTGCTCTCAGATCCTTGGAGTGTGGATCTTCAGTTCCTCTTAAAACTTCCCTGAACATTTTTACCATAAGGCACATGGTTCTTTAGATAGGAACGTTGCTTTGGGCTTTCAGAAAGTTTCTGAGTTATCTGGGATGGTAATTTTAATGGTGGATGCTCAAAATAGTTACCTATGCTTTTATTTAAATTGTTTTTTTAACACCAGCTTCTCCTCAAACTTGAGTGTGTGACCATCTGGAGGGTGGTATTGTTTAAAAATGCAGAATATGATCCCTTGAATCTGAGATGAGTCCTGGGGCTTTTCATTTTTCACAAGGTTCCAGCTGATGCCAGGCTGTTGGCCACAGATTTTACTTTAAGTTGTAGGACGTTTTGATAGGCAAAGTGGTGCTGTCCCCTAGCTGTGCCCACCTGTAACACCCATCATGTACAATTTACTATTTATTCTCTTACCCCACTTGATTTTCAAGGATGTAAAGTTAAGATCTGACTCTAGGGTATTCCTGCAAACATTAAAGAAAAGTTCTAACAAGTCACGCTTGAGTGAGCATGGATAGGGACTACCAACACAGGATAATTGTGCTGGAAGTAGTAACATTTGTGTTTCTCCACTCTCATGGGGTATATCTAGCCTTGTATGTTGGAAAAGGTTCTTGTTGTAAACAGCAATGAGTGAAAACTAACTGCTAATTCTGAAAGTTACTGATAGAGGGGTTAGAAAGACAGAATTCTGAATCCAGTGTATATTATTTTAACCAGCTCTTTCTAGTGAATTCGGATGAAAAGATTTATTGGTGAATCATAGAGAAAAAGTAGGGACATATAAATGTGAAATGTAGAAGTAGTAAGTTGACAATTTTATTACTTTGTTATTAATATATATTGTTCTTATTAGTGAATTGCTACATGAGTCAGACCACAGTATAGTATGCCATGACTGAAAGATACTTTTTTTGACAGGTTTTCTTCATGTCATGAAAAAGTACATTCATTTGTATCTTATATTTTTTTATATTATAGCTCTGGTACAGATCACTGAAATAATTGAAGGGATGGATAGTCATTTTTAAAAGATATGAGTTGGATATTACCGTGGAATTAAGAGCGTTCACTCTAGTTCCACTGTGGTGCTTTAGCTCTGCATGCATACTGATTAAATGGAAGAGCAGGAAGAGCACGCATGTTGAGCTGGGGGTAAGAGAGTGCTTATGGGATTTGGAGTTAGACTTGGATTTGAATCCTAATGGAGCAGAATGGTTGTGTCTACTTGCCTCAGCATCAGGGCAAATGTCGTTATTGTGGAGGGACATACAAATATGCTAATTATCATTGATGTCCTTAGGTTGCACTGCTGCATTTCCTGTTTTTGGGGACTTGGTATTATGGTTATTCTGTAATATTTAGGACCTCTGTTTCTCCACTTTTCTCTCTCTTTTGTATCCTATGTGAGAATTTTTTCCTGGTGCTTCATAGTTTTCTGCCAAATTGTATGTGTTGTAGTCTATCATGTTTATCATGCTTTTGAATATTGATGATAGAATGCTAATGAGGGTAGAATATTGATGGTAGTTCTGTTGTGTTCTACATTAGTTGTGTTCTCAAAAATAGAAAAACATTTTGCCTTGGTAAAGGTAAAATAGCTAGGAAAATTTGTACCACAGGACAGTAAGGTTTTGAGGATTTGTTGAACATTTGTTTTATCTAAGTTCTTCCTTGTCTTTGAAACTTAAATTTGCTTCTGCCTCATTGTTTACTTAGTCATTGTTTCTCAAGTAAATGCGATATAGGAATTAACTTAAAGATTTTTTATATATTTGTTTTGCATTATTTGTTTGATTTTTCTGTCTTACTTGCTTTGATTTCAGTGTACATCTTAGTAGGAGTTCCTTCTATAGAGCTTGTATCGTCAGAATTATAAGCATCAGCAATACAGTCCTGGGCTCTACTCAGAACAACCTCTGTGGGCTAGACCCTGCTGCTCTCATCAAGTTCATGCGGTCTTCAGCAGCTCACTGTGTGATTTGTGCAGGCAGGTTTACTTCATTCAGCTGGGCAGTTTTCGGCCCTAACTGCTGCTGTGCATTCCCTTGTTGCTGTTGTAGTATAGAGAATTCCACACAATTTCTTGAAGAGTATTGTTTCTCTCTCTGCTACAGCTTATTCCCCTCCCTTTGTATCCACTTGGTAAAGCCTGACTTACCCTTCAAAACTGATCTGAAATATGTTTTTTTTCCTGTAGCTTTTCTCTTTTCCCTTTTTCTTTCTTTCCCTACTTCTTTCTTTACCTTGCTTTTTCCTTTCCTTTCAACCTCCATTCTTTCTTCATCTTTCCATCTCCAAAGATTTACTGCCTCTGAGGTCAGTGGTACTGTGACATGAAGCATAGACCACTGGGTCTTTGTTCTTCACCACAAAGCCTGGGAACCTCTTGAGGAAGAGGCTGGGGGTTAAAGATGTAGCAGGCATGTAATCAGTATCTGTTGAATTCAAGAACCCTTTGCCTACTTTGAAGCTGAGTGGCAAATTAATTATTTGTTTCACAGTGACAAATCAAAGCCAGTGGTCCTGTTTAAGAGCTTTAGATATTTATGCCAGAGATTCTTCTCTTTTATTTAGACAAGTTTAGTTTAGCTAAAACCTATAACTTTGTTACAGTTTTCCATTATTCATGTACAGAAGATTCCTGAGAAGATTCAGCTTATAATTTTTAAATTTACAATGGTGTGAAGGTGATATTCAACTCCATACAAACTGTATTCAAATTTGGTATTTTGATCTTTTCCTCAGGCGGTGATAAGTGGTATAATACTCTTTTGAGGTACTGGGCAGTGGCAACAGATTCAGATTTCTTGATAGCAAGGCTGTGGTATTCAGTGGATGAAGTATATTAAATTCATTTTGACTCATGATATTTTTAATTTACAACAGATTTATTTGTATGTAACCCCATTGTAAGTTGAGGAGCATCTGAAATTACACGGTTTGGGTTGCATGTAACAGAAACCACAACTGAAATTAGCTTCAATAATGAGGAGGTACATGATTTTACATAGGAGTGAGTTTGGCAGCAGGTGGGCTACAGGGTGAACTGATGCGGGGATTTCTTTGGTCTTCTCAGGGATCTAGTTCTCCTTTCCCTTGCTTGTTCTCCTGTAACCATTGGTGGCCTCCTTACTGGGCTAATCAGAACTAAGGCATTGCCACAAAACTCATTGCATGGCTTCTCTTCTGTGAGAGATCCCAAGCATAAATACATTAAAAAGCAAAATTAAAGATAGATAGTAGGAAACAGGGAGACAGATCTTTTGCAGATGGGAAGAGGGTTAAGAGATGGAGGGAGGATATGGAACGGGGAAGGAAAAGGGACATAAAAAGAATTAAGATGTGTTATGTACACATACCAACTCCCTAGACGAATGCAATCGTTATGCACCACAAACATGGACTAATAAAATAATTTTTAAAAACTTCATCATCTAAACAATCTTTAAGGGAAGAAAAAATTCTTTTTTTTTTTTGTAGTTATTTTCTACAGGTGAAGAACATTTTCTGAGAAGCTCCCTGGCTGACTTCTCATTTTGTTGATTGGCTAATGTAGCATGCCTAATCCCAAACCAGTCACTCACCAAGGGGAACAGTAATACTTATGCACCAAGCAGGGCTACAGAACATGCCTCTATGTTCATTAGTGCATGGAAGTGACATGGAAAGCAAAACAAAATCAGAATTCTCTTAGGAAGAAGGAAGGGAGTAGAGGTTGTGTAGGTAACCACTAGTGTCCTACTAAACCGAACACGTACCATCATTGTGGTCAGTAATAAGGATGGTAATAGCTAGCTAGCAGTTCTTAAGAATTTGCAGTGGTCAGGCGCTGGGTTAAGTCCTTTTTATATAATAATTCTTATTTTCAAATAAGATAATCTGAAGTTCAGAAAGGTCAAACAGTGCTTGAGGAATATAAAAAATCTTCACTTGATGTAGAGAAATGCAAGAAAAAAAGAAAAGCTAGATTTAAATTCAATCAGCTATTTTTAAACAAGAACAAGAACTATTACAGGATAGGTATTTAGAAAGATAAAACATTTAGTAGCATTTAAATCTGTCCTTACTGCAAAGCCTTGTCTTTTGCCATTATTTTTGGTTAACAGAGCTGGCTATGGAAAATGGATGTTTTTGTTTTGAAAAATCAAATACAGTAGATTAAAAAAAATGCCACCACAAAGTTTGTTTATAGCTTCATTTCACTTAAATTGAATAGATGAAATAGGATCTGGCCTTTTTCATATTGTTTATGTTCTGCTTTTCTTCTTGATTTTTGAGGCAGGATTCCTAGTTCTGTTTGAATTTGTTTTCTGTTCAATTATCACAAGATCATTATGGAAATTAATAAAGACAAAGTATTACTATTCAGTAAGCATTGTATTTATGCTAATGTGACATAACACAGTGTTGTGTCATTAGCACTGTAGAATATCTTTTATATACGTGTTTCCTTAGCTTCAATCTACTTTTTTTTTTTAACCTAGAAGGAAGGTAGGAAATCACTTTGTGTCACTACTGTAATATTTAAAATGGAGTATCATACTTCATCTCTTTCAGTTCAAGAGAAAAATTAGATGCTTAATCAAAATTTCACTTTTGTATAATGAAAGGACCTATACAAAAAAAGTACATGAAATCAAAGTGCTTGTTTTTCTCAGTGAAACTTATTTTAAATGGCATCATGATATATATATGCTTATACACATAGAAATAGATGTGGATGAGGGTAACGCTGGAGATGGAGTGATGTTTATCTTTATATGTCTGTAACTTTTTTATTTTAAAGAGAATAAGAAATAAGAAAAAAAAATGATACAGAATTTCCAGACAAGATGATAGGAAATCACCCATGGTTGATAGGGGTAGGCAGAGTTCATGAACAAAAACTAAATGGCATGGGAAATGTTTCAAAGAATCAACAACTGGGATCTCACTGAAAAGTTGTGCACATCAAAAGAAATCACCAACAGAGTAAAAAGAAAACCCAAGAATTGGGAAAAAAATTTAGCCAACTGCCCCTCAGACAAAGGACTTCTTCTATCTAGAACATATAAAGAATTTTAAAAAATCAGGCCCCCAGAATTCAAAGACTCAGTGAAAAATAGTTATCTGAGAAAAATACACATTTCTCAGATGAAGAAATACAAATGGCAAGTAAATATATGAAAAAATGTTCAACATCATTGGTCATTTGAGAAATGCAAATTAAAACAGTGCTGAGATTTCATCTCACCCCATAAAGAATGGCTATCATCAAGAAATCAGCCAATAGCAAATGCTAGTGATGGCGTGGGGGAAAAGGAACCCTTCTCCACTGTTGATGGGATTGTAGACTGGTACAACCACTGTGGAAATCAATGTGGAGATTCCTGACAAAACTAGGATTGGTGGTCTCATATGACCTAGCTATTCCCTTTTGGGTATCTTCCCAGAAGAACTAAAGATACTGTTCCACTGTAATATATGTGCCCCACGTTTATAGTAGCACAATTTGTCATAGCTACATCTTGGAAAAAACCCAAATGCCCATCAACTGAAAAATGGATAAAAATGATGTGGTATTTTTATACAATGGAGTATTTACTCAGCTATAAAGAAAGATAAAGTTGAGGCTTTTATAGGTAAATAGGTACAACTAGAGACTATACTCATAAGTGAAATAAATCAGATCCACGTGGCTGAGAAACTGAAAGAGTAAATAAAATCCGAAAAGTACAGTGGATATTGTGAAAGGGAAAGAAACTACTATGAAAAGATGAAAAGAAAAAAGGAAGGGAAAATATATATATATATATATATATATATATACACATACACACATATACATGTACACACACACAAGATAACTGAGAAAATTGTACGAGTAATTTCTATTGGTTTATTGTAAGGAACAGTTAATGCTTAATTTTTTTGACCAATTTTAAATGCTTATTTCTGGTAATATGAACAACTACTTTGAAGATGTCTATAACTCCCGATACGTTGTTACTGCTAAACTTTATAGTTTAAACACGATAACCGTTTTATTTTTTAGGATAATGTATCATAAGCATATCACATGGAATGTTCTTTTTTTGATTGGGCTTAGAGATTCTCATGTGACTGTAGTCAGATAGTTTACTCAGAGGTTGGGCTTTTGGAAGACGGTTGGCTCATGGGGGCTTTGTACTTAGTGGATTCATCCATTGATGAGTTCAGTAGCTCAATGTGCTACTGAATTAGAGGTGCATTACTAGGGGTGTGACCTGGAAGGATGTCTTCTCTCTGCCTCCTTCCTCCTCTTTCTCCTTCCTGGCTGCCATGACCTGAACAGCTGTGTTCTACCAGACCTTTCCATCATACTTTTTCTGCCTTGGAGCTCACTAACCATGAACTGAACCCACTGAAACCATGAACCAAAGTGAATGTCTCCTTCTTTAAGATGCAGGTTGAAGATATTGTGTCCCAGAGGAAAGTGAGTAAAAGAGATGGTAGCATGACTAAGTATTCATGACAGTTTACTCATTCAGATGCCATTTCATGGAACAGCTATAAGGTTGAGCTCCACTGGGGGATGCGATGCTTTAGCCTTGTTTTCTTCTCATGTACATCAGTAATTCTTCATGTCTAATATGGCCTGAACAGCAAGGTAGTGGGATTTCTTATATGGTAGCTCAGGACTCTGCAAAGCACAAAATTGAATGCTGTTAGGTTTTTTTAGGGATTAGGTCTGAGCCTGCAATTATGTTTGTTAGAGTGAGTCAGTACAGATTCAATTATATAAAGGGTGTGAATTCAGCAGCTTGTTTTATTTTTGGAAACTGGCAACATAATAATTATTTCTTGAGTAACTGTTCTTCCTTGGAGAATCTAAAGACTAGATTATTTCCCTAGAAATATTCTTATAAACACAATTATGTGCATATTCCGACATACACATCAATATATATGTGCTCTCTCACACACACACACACACACACACACACACACACACACACATCTAACTAAAATTTCACAGGATTTGTAGTCATTGTCAGCTTAACTACAGTATCCCTGGTGTAACTCATCATTTTAAGAATTTAGTAATTCCTAAGTTAACTGTTGAATAACTGTTGTTTTAGAAACAGTTACTAAAATTCCATTGTATGGTTATTGAGTCCTTTAAAATGATAAATGATCATTAGGTTATTCCTTTTTAAAAAATATTTTTGGTGTTACAATAGCAGTGATTTCTCTTACATAGCTTTTTTATATGTTTATTTCCTTACCATAAAGTCATGGAAATATACTTTTTGACTCAAAAGGATTGAATATTTAAGGATTTTTGATAGATAATTGACTAATTTCTGTTTTATTCTAAAGATTTTACATTTTTAGGTAATATGTTTTAATCTTCAGCCCATTTTGAGTTATTAGGTATGGTAAGGTAAGATTCAATGTCATTGTTTTGGTCTTTGGGCAAATAGTTTTTTCTTATTGCAAGCTGATATTTTGGTTAATGACAAACCTATATGCAGTAGCAGTCCTATAAGATATTGTTTAGTGATGTTGTAACCATGTTATTTGTATTAATGTACCCTGTGATGTTTAGAGAACAAAATTGAGTAGTAATACATTTTTCAGAATATATATACTTGTTAATTGACACATGACAGTATTTTGAAATTGCACTCCTGGAAACATAAAACATTTAAAAGGTTTCTTTATATAGTCTCTCTCTCTCTCTCTATATATATATAAAATGTTTTATATATTTTTCTCTATTTATTGGTTCACATATGAGTCACCTTTCTATTGCTGAAACAATTTGCCTGCCATAGTAACAGGTTATTTTGACTCACAGTTTCAGAGGTTGCATTTCATGGCTGGCTGGCTCTAAGGGGAAACTTGTGGTGGAAGCACATGGTAGAGGAAAGCTGCCTACCTCATGGTGCGGCCTGCCTCATGGTGCGACCTGCCTCATGGTGCGGCCTGCCTCATGGTGCGGCCTGCCTCATGGTGCGGCCTGCCTCATGGTGCGGCCTGCCTCATGGTGCGGCCTGCCTCATGATGGCCAAGAGGCAGAGCAGGTTATAAAGAGAGCAAGAGAGGAAAGGACCAGGGACCAGATACATTCCCCACAGTTACTCCCCGGTGACACACCAGATACAACCAGAAGTATGCTTTATTATTTCTCAGGCATCTTTTGTTTCAGGCAATTTAACAGTCAAGATTAACTTTCATTGTGGATAGTAATTTTATAAAATAATTGAGCTTCATTGTGGCATTTTCTTTTTCTTTTTTTATCCTTTTGAGAGGGCCTCACTGTGCAGTTCAGGCTGACCTTGAGCTCACTTTGTAGCCAAGGCTGGTCTCGAACTTATAATGATCCTCTTGCCTCAACCTGTTGTGCCATTTTCATACGTGTCTGTAACGTATTTGGATCATACCTGTTCACCCCAATTTTCTGTCCCTCATGCTCCTTCCCCCTCATCTTTATTTCCTTCCTTTTGCTGAATAATAATCTCCTATTTTGTGGGTTTTTTAATATTAACCAGTTACCAGATATATGGCTTGTGAATATTTTCTCTCATTCAGTTGACCTCTTTACTTCAGTGATACCAAACTGTTTTGACACCAGGGATTAGTTTCATGAAAGAGAGTTTTCCCGTGAGTCAGGAGAGGGATGGTTCTGGGGTGATTCAGTCGCATTATGTTTATTGTGCACTTAATTTGTATTATTATTACTTTGTAATATATAATGAAATGATTATACAACTCCCCATAATGTAGAATCAGTGGGAGCCCTGAGCTTGTTTTCCGGCTACTAGAAGAAGACAGTGCTCAGTCTGTTCTGTAATCTTGTTTCAGAGCTGTCACTGGAGATAAATATAACCCTGCATCCCAAAGATAGGATATTAGAAATGGAAGCAGACTTTTCAGTGCTTTTGTGGCAATCTCAGGATATTCTGCCTGGACCTTTATTTAGAATGTGTGGAGAGTTGAAATTGTGTCAAACATACTTTCAAGGACTCTGTCTTGCAATTCAAACAGTTGTACCTCTTCTAGCACAGACAACATTGATTTACCTGGCTTATTCAGTCTGTAATCGGAGGTCTTTTGTGGTTGGGAAGTAATGTTTAGACGCTTTTGAAAGCTAAGATAGGTGATCATTCACCAGCTAAGAGAAAGAAGGCCCTGATTCTGTTTCAAAATCTTTGCCAGCGTTTGAAATGTCAGAAATTCCAACATTCATTCATTGTCCCCATAATTCCAGTTTGACTTTGAATGCAACCACCTTGTTTTTTGTTTTGTTTCATTGTGGCCAGTTCACTATGCAGTTCAGGCTGGCCTCACACTCATTGTTTAACATAGGCCAGCCTCCATCTTGCAGCTACCCTACGCTTCTGTAGCAGCCTCTCAAGTGCCAGCATTACAGGCAAGTGACCCCGTGTCTGGCAGAATTCAGGCACTGTGTCTATCATGTTTACCACAGTTATTCTACCCTGAGGTGACAGATTGAGTTCATTGAGCAGGTTGAATATTTCACACGAGTAGACATGTTTTCCAACCCATTCTGTCACTGAAATGTGTTGCTAGTGGTGATAATTTTTCTAAAAGAAGTCTCTGAAGTGGTTCTCATAACTGAAAAACTGATCAGTCATCTTCCCTTAAAAGCCATCTCACTTCTATGTGTAAGAGAGGCTGTGTGTGCTCTGCATGCATCTCATCATAGAGCTGTGTGAACAGATATTGAGTTAAGGGCATGTACTTTAGTGTGGTTAACAATTTTAATCCATCTTGCAAAGTGTTAATTTCAGGTGACTTTTTTTTTTCCTTTTTTCTTTTTTTGACTAGCCAGCATTTTTCTGTGATAGCAGAGTACAAACTCATATTCAAAAGGGACTTCTTCAACCAGAGTAGTGAAACCAGGAAGCCTTCCAGTCATGGAGTCCTTCCACTCTGTCCATGAGTAGTTCAGCAGCTATGGTGTTGGATAGCAGCAAAAGTGCACATAAATATCATCATGCTTATGGTCCTGAAAAATAAATCACATAAAAAGCATTGCTGCCTTATCAGTGTCATTAGACTCATGCATACAACAGTGACTAATCCCCTTTAATAATTGTGCCTCTCCTATTTCATCAGTTTTGTCTAGTTATGGTGCTGGCGGAAAGGAACATGTACCATGTTTTGCACTGAAGCTTCTCCTAAAAGTTCACATAAATATCCTTAGTAGGTAGGAGCAACTCTTCACCAACAGTAAAGGGCTTTTTAACTTTAGCAATGTGCTTAGGCACTAAGAATGATGTTCTCAGCAGACACATTTAATGAAGTGGTAGCCCTCAATAATTGCTTTTGTTTTCTGTGTTCAGGTTTTCACTATTTGAAAAACTCCAAAGACTTTTCTATTAGTGCAGGGTGGTATGCCTCTACATGTGGTGAAGCAGTTGTGAAGGTATTATGGTTTCACTGGGTTGTAGTTTACCACATATTATACAAAGCGAACATGGGGAAATGTGAATCACCTGTTGCAAAGAAACTGTACTTTAAGTAGGATTCTTTGGGATTTTTTTTTTTTTCTATTTGTTTGTTTGTTTGTTTTGAGACTAGGTCTTGCCGTGTACTTCAGACTGGCCTAGACTCCCCATGTAGCCCAGGCGGGCCTCAAACTTTTGGCAACTCTGTTTCAGCCTCCCAAGTGCTAGGATTACGTATGTGTGCCACCATGCTCAGCAGTACTTTCTTTTAAATCCAGCTTTCTTTTATTGAAAGTCTTAGAGTCTTTGCTATCTCATTACTGAGTCTTACCCCCTTTATAAAGAAGCTCCCTAGGGGATATAGCTCAGTGGCATAAGTGCCTGCCTGGCAAGCACAAGGTCCTGGGTTCAATTCCCAGTACAAAAAAAAAAAGAAAGAAGCTCTCTAGTGACACTTGCTTTTTTTACTCATTTTGGCTTGGGTCAGCTTCCGAGTTTATCACAAACTGTGACAAAGACAAGTGCATAATGCAGGAAAGAGACGCAGATGGAAGTGGTGAATAAAATAACAGGCCACACATGAACTAAAATAAATGTCAGATTCTGACTGAAAGCCTGCTACCAGATATAGCTGTACATTTCAGTTAAGTACGTTAACTCACTTGCTAATACAAAGCCTGTCACTGCGTACAGTTTAATTGTCACTTGCCACTCACCTATAGGGTTTTGATAAGAGCCTGCAAGCAATTGATTTTGTATGGTCTCTGTGCAGTCAGACCTGTCTGCTAATATTTATCTAGATTTGCAGCCCCTCCCCAGATCTAGCATCACCAACTCAGCCTCACTTCAGATCATCAGGCATTAGATTCTCCTAAGGACTAAGCAACCCTGGCATACACAGTTGCCTGAAGGGTTTGTATTTCTATGAGAATCCAATGTGACTGCCAATCAGACAGGAGGTGGTTCTCAATTGAAGAGGAGTGGCTATAAATACAGATTAAACTTTGCTTGTTTGCCTGCCACTCACTTTGTTATGAGACGAGGTTCCTAACAAGCAAGGTACTGGTATCTGGGTTTGGGAATTCTTGCTTTACATTTTGTGATTTTCCCTTTGTTGTACAGAAATAGTTAAATTTGATGTACTTTATTACTTTTTATTGCCTGTGCTTTTTTGGTTATATCCAAAAAAATTATGTTTATAGTGTTCCTCTGTATTTCCTTCTAGGATTGTTACAATTTTAGATCTTATGTATAAATCTTTATTTTGAATTGATTTTTCTGTATAAGGACCCAATTTCATTTTTTAATGTATGCATATCTAATTTTCCCAGTCTAGTTAATGAAGAGAATATCCTTTTTTCCTATTTTCTATTGTGTATCTTTGTGATCTTATCAAAGATTGACAGTTGATAGTGATGGCACATGGTGTATAGTCCCACCTATTTGGGTGACTAAGGCAGTAGGATCCTTGAGCCCATGAGTTTGAGATCAGCCTGTGTCTTACAGTGAGACTCTGTCTCAACAAAAAAAGAAAGCATTAACTATATATGTGTGAAAATATTTCTAGACATTCTGTTTTACTGGTCTTTTTTTTTTTTTTTTTGTACTGGGAATTGAACTCAGGACCTCAAGCTTCTGAGGTAGATGCTGTGCCACTCAGCTAGATCCTCTCCTCTTCCTTCTGGTGCTGTTTTTCTGCTCTGCTTTCTGGCCACTATAAATTAAACAGCTTTGCTCAAACATGCCCCTCCTCCATAATGTATCTTCCCTGGACCCAAGTGACCAAGGACTGAACCCTTCAAAATTGTGAACCGTATTAAATCTCTTTTCCTTTAAATTGTGGGTGTTGGGTATTGTGTCCTAGTGATGAAAAGATTACTAATATACTTGAACACAAAGTCTATTTGAAATATTATCCTTTCCCTTGAACTTTGGAAATTCTCTCCATAGAGAATTCTATGGGGTTTTTTTCTTCAGTTATCTAGAAATATCTTTTTCTGTTCCATTACACTGTCTTCTTTGCCTCTATTGTTTCTAGTAAGACATTTTTATAGTTATCTCCTTGTGTTTAGTACACCTCCCCCACCCATGTGTTGTGTATAATGTTTGTAGGTATTATGGTTTCTTATTTATCCTTGGACTTTTCTGAGTTTCTTGGGTTATTGAATTGTTAACTTCGGAAAATTTTTATTTTATTATTTTCTCTTTTCCTTGTTTTCTCTTTTTCTTCTGAATCTTATGTGTATCCTGTATGTCTTTGAGAAATGAGGGGCTCTGTTTTTATTTATTCATTCTTTTCCTTATTTTCTTACAACTATATCAAATTCACAGTTCCTTTAATTTGCTATTTAATTTTTCCTTCGTTTGCTCTTAAACCCTTCAGGAAATAATCTGATTCTTACATGATAATATACTTTCAGAATTTTCACGTTAGTGTCTTGGTGAAGATACTAAGGCTTTTATCACACAAAGTTCACGGCCCCAGTAGCTTTTTATTGAAAATTAGAGTAAAAAACTTACCTTGTTCATTTAAAACTATATGCTTATATATTTTTAAATAAAATTATAGATACATGGATTCTTAATTTGGGGTTTTGGATCCTGTGAAATCTAGAGGTTTGTAGAGTATTCTGTAAATTTCCTGAGATTTTGGAGAAAATTTTAGGCGAAGGTATATCCCTTTTTTGTAATTTGAGAAATGAGGTAATTTAGACTAAAATTGTAAATAAGTTTCTAGGCTAATGTGTTAAAAGTAACACAAATACATGTATTTCATTCTTTTGCTATTATTATTTCTTAATATCTACTGAGAAGCTTGAAAAATGCCAAATTAGAGCTTATTTATCATGAGCACTTGCGTGCAGCACAGTGTTTACAGCCCTTGTGAAGAGTTGATGCAGGCATCTAGTACACCCTCGTTCTGTTTTGCATCCCTTTTTCCTCCCCTCTTCATCTCTTGGTCCCTTTTCCCTTTAAGAAAGATCTACCTTCCTTCCTCCTGTTATCTTTTATTTTCGTCTTTATACTTTGGGTTTCTTTTATAAGAATGCTAAATTTAAAAAAATTACTGTTTGTCTTCTATAATATAACCCATTTGGTCTATCTGTGTTTTTTCTTTTTTCTAATTTATCTGGTTATATGTTTGTTCTGCTAGTTGGTGGTAAGGCAATATTTTGGTCATTTCTACATTATTCCTTCAGTTCTACTCTGATCTAGATAAATTAATATGATTACATTTCCTCTCTGTTTTACAACATTTTTGTCTTTTTTCACATTCAAAACTATCCTAGATTCTGTGTTGAATTAAAAAACTATAAAAAGTGATTAATACATTTAAGACTTATTTCCATTATACTCTGCTTTAAAACTAATGAAGAATTAGTAAGAAAAAGGCTTTTTCCAGAAAGAATTTTATTCATAAACAAAGAAAAAGTCTTTGTTTGTATTAGGCCTGAACATTTTCAAATTAATCCCTGAGGTTGCTATTGCCCTGAATAATAAAGCATTTTTGCTGAAAAAAGGATGAAATTATTTGTGTTGCCTCTTTACAAAGAGATTTATTGAGTAATAACATCAGTTTAAATTTCCTTATTCAGTTTTCAAAGAGGCCGTAGCCATTCAGATCACTCCCATAAGTCACTTCTGTGTTGTGAGTCCTTAAGAAAATTATTTTTGGCAGTACTGGGGATCAGAACTCAGGACTTAAGAAAATTATTAATTAAATGTTTATTACATATAGCTGGTTTAGTAGTTATATGTTAAATAGTATATGTTATGTTCTTTTTGTGGACTTTATGCCACATATATAATCAATATATATAACGCTATATATGCTACGTATTTGTAGATACTTACTATAACTGGATCTAGGTTTTACAGGGGCTGATGAAATACACATCATGACTCTGAGGCAAAGGAAATCTCAAGGGCAAGTGTTGTTCCTTTAGGATCTGTTTAGTGATGTACTGTGTTTTGAATTTTGTGGTTAAAATTGGGACCTATGTACAGTCCAGTGTTAGTATCATAACCTTTTTATTTACTTATCTGCAGATAATCATTACTTTGATCTTGACTATGAACTCAGCTCTTCAAGGCTTTGGGGCTTTCTTTGTATTTCTATCATGATACTGTAACAGCTGTGGGACAAGTTTATTACTTGGAGTAACAAGACTTAGTTCTCAGAATTTTAGTTCTTACATTTCACTTTTCTAATTTATCAAATAGAGATGATAATAGGTTCTTCAAAAGTTAGTTATTTAGTAAACTAATTTGCTTATTTCAGTAAAGTCATAATGACATGTCTGTGAAAGAGAAAGCTCTAGATATATAACAGTTGATCATTTTATGGTGAATCAGTGTCAGTGACTTTCTCTTTCCCTTTAAGCTTTAGTTTTCTATAGTTAAATTTGTGTAAACATACTGTTTCATTAATTAACAATTTTTGGAAAAGAGTTTTGTCATAAGCAGTATGATCATTGCAAGCCTTCTAACTAAATCCTAACTAGAAAGTTATTATAGTTCTAAAAGTACTTACATGTATAAACATTTTGTCTTTGAGAAACTTATAACCATGTAAACTATGTAGGTTTAATCTTTCAAGTGAGGGGGCTTAGGCTTAAGATCCTAAGTAACCCACTGCAGGTTCTACAGGCTGATCAAAATGTGTAGTGAATGTTTAAATTAAAATAATTTATTATAGTGAAAGATATATTGCCATTAAGCCCTCTCAGAATGCTCCTACTTGCTTGGAATATACTTATCCCACAATTCTGCCTGCTTTCTGAAGCAGTTCTGGAAGTGCTCTTTGATGAGTGTCTTCATGAAGTAAGACAAAAAATATAGTGAAGTCTGTTGCCAAGTGTCATTCAACAGAAAGGTAGTCTTGTAAAAACATTATGGTGTGTCCACCCTATTCCTGGGATCTGGCTCTGTGAGATTTCTGACTCTTTCTTAAAGTCAAAATGACTGAGTAAATGTTTTGAATTGATTTCAGGAGATCAAGGCATCCATGGCAGCATAGCTAAAGATACTCAACAAAAGACAACTTCCAGAACTGCTTGAGAAAGTAGCCAGAATGATGGGATAATTGTATTCCAAGAAAGGGAGATTAATGACAATGTGTAATAAATTTTTAACATTTAAAGTTACTATATTTTTTGATTATATCATATATATGCCTAGCACTATGCTCTGTGTTAAATTATGTTTCTCTGTGTTAAATTATAACTGCTCTAACATTTTCTCTATAGTTACGAAATTCCAAAGTGTATGTCAGCTACATCCTAGGTTTTAAGAGATTACATCTCTAGGTGATAATTATAAAATTGGCTTTTCTTTTAGTTATTATTTATCAAAGAATAAATGGAAAATTGAGTTCTTTTGATATATTAGTATAAATATCCAAAATGTGATGATTGTTATAGATTAGAGAGAATTGAATATGTATTTGAGAAACACAGAATGTGTGTTGGTGAGTTCTAACCTTTGGACTTGACTGGATTAGACATCTTCACCACTTATTCCATCTCTTTATAAAAGTCTTTATGTTTTCCTCTTGTACATAATAGGTTCCAGGTTTGATAACCATGGGGACACTGTGGAGACTGAAATCATGTGTGTTCTATCACTTTTAAGGCAGCCTTCTCTTTAATTTCACAAGACAGGCTTGAAAACCAGGAGTAACCCAACTCCAAAATTGGCAGTAAATCCTCTGACAGGGAAAAGGTGACGTACTGTGTAATAAATTCCTTTGTTGAAAAAGAGATGTTGCAATACTGGAAACTGAAGTACCAAATGTTTCCTTTTAAATTTGGAAAGGCCTTTCCTCATTACTTATCTGTCCCTGTGGACTTCTACCAGGGGATGTGTTGAAAGATTTTTCAGATGCCCACTAGCCACAGTGAAAGTGAATGGCAGCATTTATAAGATGACATAAATACTTCAAAATCATCAGTAATCCTTGGAGAAGTGTGGTGCGCCAGTGGTACTTGCTGAATGTGAGCTTTTGTTGCTGCTGATCCTGTGCTCTTGTTTTCAGGCTGCCTAGGAATGTGGCTTATAGTCTCTCCTGTGAATGCAACTTCACTTTTTCCCCTCTGGGGGCCTTTTGTATCAGAATTGAGGTTGGAGTGTTTTATAGAAGAAATAAATCATGCAAAGGATGACAAAGATCCCTGAGATTATGAGTTATGTTTAAAAATGGTAATCTCATTCTGTGGTCCTATGGAGGAATTATAGCAAAGTCCTTAACCATTTCAATACTGCATTAAAATCTGGACACATAAGGACCTTTCAATGATCATAACACCACTGCTGTGATTAGAACATGAGATAAAGATTGAAAATGGCTAGTTAAGTTAAATGTCAAGCAAGCATTGGTAATTTTCCTGTTTTTCTAACCTTATTGTAAAAACTTTCCAGTGTGTTACTTTTGCCTTTTGGAACTAAAACATAATTTGACAGCATGGTTTTACTGAGTAGCTACATTACCTGTATTTAATTACCTTAATTTGAAGGCTCCTTGTTATGAGAGCTGAAGTAGGAAAACTGAGTGGTGACAAGCAGGTGCAGTAAAGCCCAGTGGCAACAGTTGATGTTCACTCACACCATCTAGACACAGGTGGGTGAAATCAGGGGACCGTGTCCTGTCAGGGAGACCCCACCCTGCCCTTCACAGTCTTGCCTGCACAGAAAGTACTGTGAGTGCAAGTGTTACATTGAAGTTAGGCAGTAAGCCTGTTACCAAAAAAAAAAAAAAAAAAAAAAAAGATAGGCATTTATTATAGAAATTGGGGAAAATAGCAAAAGGAATGAATAATAAACAAAAGTCACATATAACCCACAATTCCTGAATAACCACAATTAAAAATTTTTCCTGTTAGAATAAGAGAAATCTGTCATATTAAGCTTTGTTTTGATAATGGGAAGTTGACCCTGCTAGTCATTTGACCTGTAGTGAAGTCTTAATTTCCTTCGAAGCATGACATTCAGAATTAAATATCAGAGGGTAAACTCCTTCTTAATTCTTAATTCCAGTCTTTTAGTGATGATTGTCAGGCTAGCGGGGAATGATCTTGTCTGAACAGAGAGAAGATAATATGAATATGCTAAAGGAAGAGGGGAAAATAATAGAAAACAATTTTCATTAAGGCAGTCATTATTCTTGATCTAATATTTATCTGGCTTCATGTGCGTTGTGTCCTTCTGTCCTCCTGACAACCCCATGAGGTAGCTGGCACCCTGTGCCTGTTTTGCAGCAAAGGCTTAAATAAACAGCTTCAAAGTCACCCACGTGGGATGAAACATGAGTCTGTTTGCAGCATAGAGAATATTAACCTTTATCTTCTAGATCTTAAAGAAGACTGTGTGCGATGCTCTATTAACTCTTCCAGTTTCTATAGGATTTTGCCTTTTTAAAATTCTAAACAAATCCACAGAAACACATTCTAAAAATGATCTCCCTGAGTGGTATCACATAGCTAGGGAAGCAGTATTTCTTTAAATGGGTAAAGGATGCTGTTAAATACTAAGACTTTGTATTACAGACAGCATATTTATTTGAACGAAACTATTCTTTTATTCAAACAAATTGAAATGAAATTTAGTTGTTGGGAGCAATTAAATATATCATGGGTTTTCCTACTTTAAAAATAACCTCAGTTAAGCTAAATATTTTAGACCAAATGATCTTTCTCATGTGTTGTTGCTAATGATGCCTGATAAATACATCTAAACGAGCCTATCAAATTACATTTGAATCAATATGAGGTTGGACATTTGGATTTGGGTTTTTGTTGTTATTGTTGTTTTTAAAGCAGGGTCTCCCTATGTAATGCATATTGGCCTTGAACTCACTTATGTATCCCAGGCTGGCCTCGAACTCTTGGCCTTGAACCTCCTGTTTCAGTCTCTCAAGTACTGGAATTACAGGCATGTGCCACTCTGCCTGGGTCTTGTGTTTTTAAGTTGGAGAAAGTAGCTAGAAGTCACTTTTTTTTGGTGTAAAGTTTTCTGAGCCATTTCTTTTACCTGTAACTAGCTGTCTGTATGGATTGAGAACTTGTTTGGCTCCAGACATCTACTGATAGATGAATGGGTACAGAACACATAGTACATGCATACATATTCAGCCTTTGAAAGAAGGAAATGTGAACACTTAGTAGAACGTTGGTAGGCTTTGAAGATACTGTACTGAGTAAAATAAGGTAGTCACAAAAGGACAAATGCTGTATAGTTTCTTTTATATGATGTACCTAGGTGGAGTAGACTAATTGACACAGAGAATAGAATGGTAGTTGCCAGGGATGGGGAAGGGAGAAGTGGAAATTAGTATTCTGTGGATACAGAGTTTCCATCTGAGAAGGTGGGGAAGTTGCAGAGAGGTAGGTAGTGGTAACGGTCACACAACAGCGTGAATATGAGTAATGCCACTGAACTGCATACTTAAAAATTACTAAAGGAGAGTTTTATAGTTTTGTATTACATGTGGGAAGAATGCACACAGTCTTAAAGAATTCAGCTTAAATGGGCAGGATTTTATTTTTAAGCTAAAAATACCATGCAACAAGATACCTGGGAAGAGATTGGCTTTAGAAGTCAGCCCTACTCAGCCATGCTGTCTAGTACCCAGGTCTGCATTTTCAGGCCTGCCTTCCTCAGCAGGCAGGCATTCCTGGTCCTGTGTGCTACCTCTTAGTCATGAGGTGGCTGCTGTACCTCATGCTTAGATGTGCAAATGCACGCATGAAAAGGTGGCTGTTAGGTAGGTGTCTCGCAGCCGCCTGAGAACATGCAGCTATTTCTGTGGAGGGACTGGAGTGAAAATGATACATGTCACTTCCACACTAAATTAGCGAGACAGCCATGGGCGGCCCTCCCCATCTCTAGGAGCAGCACACGCTCCTGGGAGTATGTTTACTGGGGTTGGAGCTTCTGTCTCCCTAGATTTGTTCCTGAGTATGGCAGTTTATCTCCCAGGTGACCCGGGTAAAACCTGTACGGTTAGATTATATTTCTGTTAAGTCACTGAGATTTGGAGGTTTTTTTTTTTTTTTGCTACCCAGTGTTTTCTGACTGATACTCCAAGGTGAGTTGGTGCCAGATAAGTTTGATGAAGCAAGAGAAACAGATGCTTTCAGGAGTGAGGGAATGGATGTAAATTGCTGAAATTCTGGCTGAATAAGAGCAGAGTGAGGGCTTAGGGAGAGAGAGAAATAATTAAGCAGCAGAAGTAAGGGACAGGAGTTTCTGGCAAGATGGAGGGAGGGTTGGGCTGGATTGCTCAGGGGACAAGCTGGGAAGATGGGAGCAGTTGGCTGACCATGATAGAGACTTCAGAGTACTTAACGTTGCTGCTGATGCCCGTTACGGGAGTGTATTTATGAGGGGGTTGGGATAACTTGGGAGGGTATCAGGGGAGCTAGAAGCCAAGACAGTGGGCGAATCATGTAGAGAGATACTAAAAGCATCAGGAGTGATGTCAAGAAGTAGTCTTGGGCAGAATGGATGTGAGGCAGGCACTTACACCACTGAGCTATATCCTCGGCCCAAGGGCAGAATAGATGTGGGCTGAGAGCTAAAATCTCACTATGTTCCTGAAATGATCTTCACATTCACGCTAGGATTTCAGGTTAACGATGTTTTGGCTGTTTGTCTTTTGCCTTAGCATCTGCTAGCTCAGTTATGTGGCCTTTTTTATTTGATAATACTGAACCATCAGCTTAATTTTTAAGATTTTGAATTTCTTTGTGAATTATTTTTTCATTATGGTCAGTTTTTAACACTTTTCTTGCTGCCTTTGGTTTACTACTGTACACCTACAGGTGGGTTTGTGTGTTGTTTTTGTTCTTTGAAACTATATGGATCTTCAGTTTTAGGATTTACTTATAACTCTATTCTAAAAAATTCTTACTCATAACTTCATATATTTAGCGTTCTCTTTTCCGCTTGTCTTTTCTCTCTTTAGTGCCTCTTAATGTCTTAGCCATTCTTATTTTACGTATCAGGCCTTATAGCTCCTCATTTTCCTTCTCTTTATCATCCTAGACTACTTCCAAATATTTTCTACCTGGATGTCTCTATCTTTTAGTTTTCCCTTTTGAATTGCCTCTAATCTGATGCGTGGCATGTATTGAGTTTTTAATAATATTTTTTTAATTTGAAAAGTTCTGCCTAATGCCTTGAAAAATCTCCATACCTTTCCTTTTCTTCTCCTCCCAGGTTGTGCTGTTTTAAAATCATGATCTCCCTTTTTTTCCTTTGTATTACAGATTGTTGTTATAGAGAAACAATGGCATATGGGCTGAAGCTGGTCTGTGGCTTGTTTTTGTTTGGCCCATGAGCTGATTTTGTTAAATTTCATAGGTGTGTATGCAGCATGGCTGGGTGGGTGGGTGGGTGGGTTGATAGACAAAAATCACATGTAGCCTGAAAAGCAAAATATTTACCGTTCAGCTCATTACAGAAAGAGTTTAAAACTAACAGACCTCTGTTTTATTATTTGTACTTCTTGATGTAATAACTCTGTGTTTTTTGTTTTCTTGTTTTTTGCATTTGCTCATTCTTACGGGAGTGTGTGTATAGGGGGAGGTGATAATTTTTATTGGATGTTCACCTTCAGTATGTTATCTTAGCAAAAGAAGTATACTGGGAAAGAGTGAGTCAAAGCTGGGCAGAGGGTTGTGATTGACTAGAGATGATCTGACCATAGATACTGCCTCTCAGGAGGCTGTGGAGTTGTGTAGTCTTCCTGTTGAATCCAGTGTTCTAGGTCCCTGAACTTGTTCTGTTGGATACACAGTCAAGCGTTTTGGCATCTGGACTGGTGAGAATGACAGCTGTGTGAGCATTCACTGTCCAAGCACTTCCCTTTGTGGAAGTCAAGCAATATGCAGCAGCACCCTTCTGACAACTGTGTATTCAGGGCCTCACACAAAGTAGGAGCTCAGTATCAGACTGGTGAATAAATGTGCAGGGAAAGAGAGTGGTAGATACCAGCAGGTATCAGCAGCCAGTCTTCGTCTTAGACTGCTCATCAGATGGGAATAATGTGGAGAAATCCCCTAGGATTTTCCACATAAGTAATTATGTCATCTGCCAAGAGGGAGAGTTTTATTCTCCCTTTCTGATTTTTATTTCTTTCTTTTTCCTTATTTCAGTGGCTTGAAATGTCAATACATTGTTGAAGACAAGTGATGAAAACAGACATAATTGCCTTATTACTAATCTCAAGGAGAAACAATTCAGGTTTTCGTCATTAAGTATGATGTTAACTATAGGTTTTTCTTTTGAGATAGGGTCTCACTATGTAGTTCAGGCTGGCTTTGAACTTGCAATTATCCTCCTACCTCAGGCTCCCAAGTGCTAGGCATGCACCACCACGCCCAGCCTAACTATAGGATTTTTGCAGATGCAAAATTTTTGCCATTTTATTTCTTAAAATTGATTAATTGAATTTAAAGTGGTTTTCAGATTCAGATATAATTGGTAATGGGCAAGACTACGTAGGTTCAGTTTATCAAAAAGCACATAATGTCTACTTTTATCTTTTTGTGATATAGCAACTATTTTTGTTGTTTATATCAGTTGTTATAGGTTACAAATACTTACATTCTAATTTTGTTCATTTCTCCTTCAAGTATTACCTGAGATATTTCTATAGAAAATATTTGTTTCTACATAGTATTTGGGTACTTTGCCTTATATTTCATACAGGAATAACAGAGAAATGCTTTATTGTTTGCTTTTATTTATCAATTTTCAGAATAGTGAATTGATTCCATACCATCTTTAAAGATGAGTATTTTTCTTTTTTTTTTTTTTATACTGGGAATCGAACTCAGGACTTTGCACTTGGCAAGCAGGTACTGTGGTGCTGAGGTATAGTCCCAGCAAAGATGACTATTTTTGAAAACATAAAGTTATGAATCCACTATGTGTTCAACCCACTCATTTGTGATTCACTGGTGGCAAACAATTGTGTACTTTGATAAATTCTTTTAGAACTTTGTATTAATTTTTTCTAGGTTTGTTTTCAGGGTTTTGTTCTATATAATCCATGTTTTCTGCTAACATCTAAGAATATGAACACGCTTTTACCTTGTATAAGTAAGGACAAAAAGAGGATACAGCGAAAGACTTATTCCTAGTATCAGTGACTAGAGAATGGAACTATTTGCTTTTGAGTCACACTTCAACTGTATGGTAACATATTCTAAGTAACCTTGGAATTTTGTGGCTTTACTTAAAACCACAGAAGTCAAGTTTTCTTTGATTGGAACCCATAGAAGAATAAGCTTTTGATGTCATAGCATTTATGTTAAAAGTAATGTGTGTCATGGAATGTAACTCATAAAGTTAAGAGTTTCTTAGTAAAAGTTAATCATTGGGAAAATGCTATATATTCTCATGTAACAACAGAGGAAAAAATCCTCCTAACACATTGTATATTTTTAATGTAATATTAACTGTGTGGTTTAACTGTTTGACTTGAGACATGTATACATAACCTTTCTGGATATTCATTTAGCTTATGCCATGCCAATTTCCTAAGAATTAGTATTGTCCTAAAGTATAACTTTTCACTGTTCAACATCAAATGTGCGCACAAGGGATTAACATTGTGGAGGGGCTTCTGTTTTTGGCATTTTGTTTTTCTGAGACAGAGTTTCACCAAGTAGTTCAGACTGGCCTTGAACTCATAGCAATCCTCCTGCCTCAGCCTCCAGAGCTAGGATTACAGGGGTGTACTACCATGCCTGGCTTAACATTTATGGAGTTTTACGGGCTTAGTACAGTGTTTCTACATAGTAAGTGTTAAAGCATTTTTCTGTTACCTTTACTAACAAAATAAGGATTGCTATAATCCCGCCCACAAAGTTATATATTCGATTACTGTTAGATCCTCTTTCACATGTAGATATTTACAGAGATATGTAGATCTTGTAAATTTACATTTACCTGCTATTTATGGCAAAATATAAAGTGAGTGTTTTTAAAAACTGTTTTATAAATGTATAACACTTTTGGGAGAAAATCACTTTTAATGGAAAAACATTTTAAATGAGAGAATCTTTGTAAAGATCTCATATATCTACTGTTTGAGTAAGAGGACGCTGACATTTTTATTTAGTGATGCTAATGTTAAGTTACATTCAGTATTTTTTGAAAGTAGCCTTTTTAAGGTATGTATTTCTAGGATAAAAAAAGGCTTTTTCTTAAGAAATTTATAATTAATATTCATCAACCTATAAATTAAAATTCCTTTGTTTCTACTTTTGCAGGTAGTAGTTTCTATTTTAACAGAAACTACAGTGGAATTTTAGACAGTGTATAGTCCCTACATCCTTCACTTATGCCTAACTTAGTGTGTCTGATAGTTCAAGTTCATCTCAGGGTTAAAACACACTTTTTCATTAGAACTGGAGTTTTTAGCTTGAAAGCTGTGAGTTACTGTAAGGTGAGAAAAATGCTATTTTGTATTACACCATCCTACAACTATTTATGTATGCCCCTTGGTTGCCTGTATTTCTCCCCAGCACCCAGCAAGGAGGTTGCTAGAAGGGAAATGGCTGATGGTTGTGGGTGGCCATTTACTGACTGGAAGACTAAGGCCAAGTGAATGCAAATGAATGAAATAAAAGAGGATCACTTTTAGTTACTTAGTCATGGGAAGGAGACAGAACCCTAGGAAATTCCTAGGTAGAGAATATACATTCCTGTATTATGGAAATTATTTCTCTGAGGAAAGAGTTTCTTTTCTTTGTCTTGTTTTCCTTTTGAGATTCTTTAGTTTCTGCCAGATCTTGGTACTAAAATTACCCAATTGTTCATAGAAGTCATTTCACCCCTCACTGAGTTGTCCTTTGTATAGCTACTTACTAAGTGACGCACAAAAGTATTTTAATACTGGTGAGACAAGTAGGGTGTTCAGTACTGTGTTTCCTCAATCACCGTTGGTTTCCTTGGACTTCTAGGATGTGGAGAACATCTCGTGCGTACCATACTGGCTAGAGAATGTTCACATGCTTTACAAGCCGAAGATGCTCACCAAGCTCTGTTGGAGACTATGCAAAACAAGTTTATCAGTAAGTATAACATGAGGAAAATGACATTCTTCTAAAGTAGAGCATATCACTGGGCTATAAGCATGAGTCAGGTGGTTACCTGATTTCTTTGTATCTCTAGATATAGTTCACAGGTCTAGGATAGAGTTAGGTCATCAGTTAATACTGGTTATGAATAGAAACTCTGTCACAATAGCTTCTACACCCTTAAATTTGCTATTTAGCTAGTGTGATGCCAACTGATGAGACATTGTCTGGAATTAGTGTGACATATAATAGAGTAAAATTCTAAAAAATTTCAAGAGACTCTTATGAACTTGTTTATAATACAGTTTGACTCTTTTGATAAAGTTAGTGTTATATTCCTGCATCCAGTGCTTCTGCACATGTTTGCATAGGGTTGAGATAAAACCCTGTCTGATCATCATTTGTCAACCCATGCAACTAGATGTAAAGCTGCATCTGTCTGCAAGAAGCGGGGGGTACCTTTCTCTAATATGTAGAAATGTGTTACATGGTTTAGCTGTGGTTGTATGTGTAACCGTTACTTTGAATTAAGACCTTTTAACTTAGTCTGGTTTCATCATCATGTAACATTAATCATACTGCTGTGAAAAGGCTCATATATAAGAAATATGAGCTGAAGTTAAAAAAATTTAGGATAGTACATCATGAACACATACATTAGTGAGAAAGAGTATCATAGGGTTATGCTTTGGAGGATATTATTACTTAGAGAATTAAAACAAATATAAAGTGCTAATTATATGTCAAGGACATAATAGAAGTATAGGAAGAATTACCACAAAAGAATGTGTGGACTAGAAGCTTTCACAACTGGCCCCAGAATCTTCTAGTATAATTGGGCAAACAAGGGGAAGACAGACAGCATCATGAACACAGATGTGGTGATGAGGTTAGGCCTTTTGAGGGCTGAACACCTTCTGATTCTACAGAAAAGGAAGCAACAGGTCTGGGGCAGCCAGATGATGCCTGGGGGAGGCCAGGGTATGGAGGCCCTTAACATGATAGGGAAAGAGCTCATCTTCTATTTGATAGGAAGGAAGCAGCTTGAGTAAGAGGATGCTGACATTTTATTTAGTGATTCTGGTGTTAAGTTGCATTCAGTATTTTTTGAAAGTTTTGCTTGTTTTGAAAGTAGGCTTTTTAAGTTTGTATTTCTAAGATAAAAGAAGGCTTTTTCTTGACAAATAAAATAGTACTTTCGAGAAGGGTAGATAGGGTAAATCTAAGCTTGCCCCAAACCTTCTCTGTTGGAGAGAGAGGTTAGGGATTGAGAATTGTCTGGGGATAGAGAAGAAGTGATATCTTTTTGAGGGGATTGTCAGTGGAAGGGTGGACATATTCATAGATTCAAGTTTTGAGACAAAGTAGATGTGGTACTTCTGGTCCTACCTGGAAATAGGTAGACAAACCATATGGTAGATTAAAGAGATGAAGTTTAATATAAAAATTGCTCAGTATGATAAAGAGTAGTTATAAGATATAAGGAAACTCTGTGTGGCCCCCTAAGGCTGAAAATGTCCATGGAAAGACACATTTGGCAAGGTTTTATATCTCATTGGAGAGGTATAATTTGACTACCAAATAGCAGAGAAGTTTGCTGATTGGGCTAGGGTATGATTGGCCCTCTCTGGAGTGCAGGTAGAATGGACAATTAGCAATGGGAAGTCTGAGGTTTTCAGAGCATGGAGGTCACAGAGAATGCTTGGAAAGAATGACACAAGACGTCTGGTATATGATTAAAAAAGCAAAATTAAGAGTGTTTGGCCTATAAAAGGAGACTGAAATGTAGATTAAAGCCATAGAAAATCTATTCAGTGAAATAATAAAATTTTTTTAAAATTTAGAGAAGGATATGAACATTCAGGTACAGGAGACACTTAGAACCATAAACAGACATGACCAGAAAAAAATCTGTCCACATTAAGCTATAGTGAAAGTGCCAAGTATATAGAAAAAAGAAAGAACACTGAAAGCTGCAAGAGAAAAAAAAAACAACTAAATTATTTATAAAGGCAAACCCATCTGAGTAATAGCAGATATCAGCAGAAATTCTAAAAGCCAAGAAAGTATGAAAGAATATATTTCAGATCCTGAAGAAAATAACTACCAATGTATATTACTGTATCCAGTAAAATTATCCTTCAGAATTGAAGGAGAAATAACACCCTTCAAAATAAGTAGGAAACTAAAGGAATTTATGACTACTAAGGCAGCCTAATGGAGGATACCTAAAAGAACGCTACAAAAAAGAAGGGGAGAATATACTGACAAGAGAGAATTAGGAAAGAATTCAACAAAAGAAAAATAACAAAATGGTAACAGTACCTACATACCTTTCAGTAATAACCCTGAATATAAATGGTCTTGATTCTCTAATTAAAAGGTATAGACTGGCAGATTAGATTGAAAAGCAAGACCCAACAATATGTTGCCTTTAAGAGACTCACCTCACCAGCCAAGAAGTACCCGCACTAAAAGGAAAAGGATGAGAAACAATATTTTATGGAAATGGTATCTGAAAGCAAAGCAGGTGTAACTATACTTAGACAAAGCAAACTTCAAGTCAAAATTACCCAAAATAGACAAAAGAAGGTTCCTGTATCTTAGTAAAATGAACAGTCCACCAAGGAGATATCATTATCAGTGTATATGCACTGAATGTTGGTGCACCCACTTTCACAAAACAAACACTACTCAACATGTAAGGACAGACAGACCCATATGTACAACTACATTGTCATTGATGACACCAGTCGTTTATTCTCACAAAGAGATAGGTCATCCAGACAAAAAAATCAACAAAGAAATAGCAGAGTTAACTTATACTATAGATTAAATGTATTTAACATTAAATAGGGAGCTACTGTGTTCCCACCCAAAAATAGTGGAATACCCATTCCTTTCAGGAGTACATGGAACTTTCTCCAAAATAAATAATATTTAAGGCCATAAAGCATGTTTTAACAAGTACAAAAACTTAAAATAATTTCATGATCATAATGGAATGAAGCTATCAGATCATAATAGAATGAAGCTAGATACTATTTAAGGCCATAAAGCATGTTGTAACAAGTACAAAAACTTGAAATAATTTCATGATCATAATGGAATGAAGCTATCAGATCATAATGGACGGAAGCTAGAAATTATCGGTAAAAAAGAAAAACAGAAGCTGCCACATGGAAATTGAATATTACACTTTTGAATGATCAGTGGATTATTGAAGAGATTGGGAAAATATCAGAATTTCTGGAGTCATATCATAATGGAAACACAGTATATGAGAATTTGTGGTGTTGATAAAGATACAGTTAAGGCAGAAAAGACTATATAAGTGCTTACATTAAAGTCTGAGAGTTCTCAAATAAACCTAATGATGCATCTCAAGGTTGTAGCAAAGGAACAAACCAAATCCAGAATACAAGGAAAGAAATAATAAAGGTAAGAACTGAAATTAATGAAATGGAAACTGTGGAGGACCACCTTGGCGACTCTCCTTGAAAGAGGAACACTTACTTCCATTTTGGCTGTGCCTAACCCTATGTCCATGTAGCGTAGTACAGAGCTAACTAGGACCGTTTCCTTATCTCTGTAGTTGGCTTTAAGCAATGCATATTGGTCTAGCCGAGGTGCTAATGGTAGTCTTTGAAGACAGCAGGTGTGTTCCTAGGGTGAGCGAGGGTGAGGCGGGATGTGTGAACCAGTGCTCCATGCTGTGGACTGGAATGGAGTCTTGAGAATAGAAGTTATGACTTTCTGGGGCTTGAAAGATTACACATCAGAGCTGAAGCACCAACTCCAAAACATTAGCTACTAACTCCATTGTGTTATGCAGATGACTCTTTCTGCAGGTGATTTCAGGCCTCCTACCTAGCCCGACTCATGGCACTCACATACTTCCCGCCACTCTTACTGTCACTCATCCTCGGGCTACTCCCTTCTTCACAAATGAATAAAGTCTGGGTTTGGTCCTGGGTATAACCTTTGTACCTGATAGCAATCATTGTGGCCAAACTCAGGACCCCCTTGACTCCCCACTGTGGGAGACCACTGAGAGACCTGTGGTCTGCATCCATCTTGTACTGCTGAGAGACCTGCAGTCTGCATCCATTTTGTAAGCTACCAGCCATCTTGAAATTTTAGTTTCAGTTTCCATATATGGTCAACTTCCTGTAGTTATGTAACCTCTTCCATTTATGGTCATCTTCCTGTAGTTATATAACATCTTATGTAACAACTTCCATATACGGTCAACTTCCTATGATGATGTAATATCGCATGATGTCTGGACCTCCCTCCTTTGCCTGGTTGCCAAACTTTTGTGTTTGTGGAGTTAGGGCTCATCTAGGGATTTTCAGTGCCTTGCTTTGTTTTAAGCTACATAAACTTTTAGTTGTGGAACTCATAGAATGGGATATTCGGGAGTTTGTGGTAGGTGGGAAAAAATAACGTGTTAGTACTGACATGAGGGTATAAATGCATGCGTTACATCCTATGAAATAGGGTATTTTTATGGTTATAACATAAAATTTTGAGTTTTTATGTATTTTTTTCTTGTTTTTGGGGTTTGGCAAGGAAGGGGTACATGGTGCGTAAACGTTATTTGTTTACGTATTTAACTTGAGATTTTATGGGGGGGTAGGGGGGGTTTGTTAATAGATACCATTGGTAATTTCATATGTGTGCGTGCGTACGTATGCGTACATATGCGTACATATGCGTACATATGCGTACGTATGCGTACATATGCGTACATATGCGTACATTATGCGTACGTCACTTCCCACTCCTGCACTGTATATAAACCCGAGACTTCTGCTCAATAAACGAGGCTTGATCAGAATCCTGTCTTGCCTCCATTTCTCGTGTCCCTCTTGTCTCCCTCAGTCCTGCTCCCCCTCTCTTTAGGAGCCTTCGTTGACTACCCGCGGGCCGGGACACCCCACCATTTTGGGTATATTGTTGTGTCTTTATTTATGCTGTGAGTTGCACCAGAAGTGGTAGATTGGAATTAACTCATTACAATTTCAATAACTTTTCCATGGGATTAGAAATACGGACCTCTTGGCCTGCCACAAGGAGTAGGAGAGCTCTCTATAGAAACTTAACAATTCAAAGGACCAATAAAACAAAAATTAATCTTTGAAAAGATGTAAACAAGATTGTTTGGCCCTTATTCAAACTAAACGAGCAACAGGATATAGAACAAATACCCAAAACCCACAACAATAAACCCACTGAAAAAGAAGTTTGGGAAATAGTTCTATTCACAAAAACATAAAGAAAAATTAAATGCTTAGGAATTAATCTAACTAGGGAAGTGAAAGCAGTAATAAAATATCGTCCAATTAGGAAATCCTAGTTCTGTACAGATAAATTGTTGAATTTTATCCTACCTCTAGAGAAGAACTAACATCAGTGCTCCTCAAACAATTCAATGAAATAGAAAGAGAAATGCTTATAAAATACTTCTAAATTCATTTTATAAAGCCAGTGTCACCCTGATATTCAAACTGGATAAACATTTCACCAAAAAAAGAGAGAACTGTGGACCATTATCCATGATGAACACAGAAAAAAGAATCCTCAGTAAGATTCTTGCAAGCACAGTTCAACTTTTTTTTTTTTTTTTTTTTTTTTTTTTAAGAGACAGTGTCCAGCTCTGTAGTGTAGTCTAGGCTGGTGTTGAATTCACTGTGTAGCCTAGGCTGGCCTTGAACACATAGCAATCCTCTTGCCTCAGCCTCTCAAGTGCTGGGTTACAGGCAAATACCACCACACCCAGCTCAACAACATATTAAAAAGAGCATACACAAGGACTAAGTTGTTGGTTTCATCCTAGGGATGGACGAATGAGTGCATATATGTAAGTAAGTACAATATACCACATAAACAGATCCAAAGATGAAAATCACATAATGATCACAGCAAATGCAAGAGCCTTTGATAAAATTCACCATACCTTCATGATGGAGACCCTGAAGAAACTAGGTATACAAGGATCTTACTTCAATACAATAAAACCTGTATATGATAAATCCACAGCCAGCATTACACTGAGTAGGAAAAAAACTGAAAGCATCTCCTCCAAAATGAGGAGAACAGGAAAAGGGTGTTCATTTTCACCACTTCCATTCAATATAGTACTTGAAAGTTTAGCCAGAGCAATTAGACAAGAGAAATAAAAAGGATACACATAGGAAAGGCAGAAGCCAAGTTATCCCTGTTTGCAGGTGATTTGATCCTTTACTTAGAAAACCCTGAAAACTCCACTGGAAGACTTTTAGATGTGATTAATCTATCAAAGCAGAAGGATACAAAGTCACTGTACAGCAATCAGAAGCTTTCCTGTATACCAATAATTAAACCAATGAGAAAGAAATCAGACAAATAATGACATTAACAACAGCAACTCCCCTCCATGAAAACAACCCAAAATAATCCCTAGGAAGAAGCCCAGCCAAGATGGTGAAAGATTGCTATAATGAAAATTAGAGGACACAAAGAAATTGAAGATAGTAGAAGATGAGAAGACCTTTCTTGTTCATACATCCACAGATTTAACACTGTTAAAATGGACATATAACCAGGAGTGATCTAGTGATTCAGTACAATCTTCATCGGAATACAAATGCCACTCTCCAAAGAACTAGGAAAAAACAATCATAAATTTCATATGGAAATCCAAATAACCCAGAATAACTACAGAACCGTGAGCAATGCTATGGAGATACCACAAAATTACATAGCTATGGTAATAAAAAGAGCATGATAATGGCACAAAAACAGACATGTAGACCAGTGGAATAAAATAAAGGACACTGAAACAAGCCCATGTGACTACCGCCATCTTATTCTTAACAAACAGACCAAGACTATACATTGGAGAAAAGAGAACCTCCTTATCAAAAGATGCCAGAAAACCCAGGTGTGCATACAGAGAAGAAAGAAACCAGATCCTGTTGTCACCGTGGGCAAAATAAATTCAAAATGGATCAAAGACTTAAAACTTTGAAACTGCTAGAAGAAAATATGAGGAAACACTTGAGTTCATAGGCACAGGCAAAGACTTCTGAATAGGACCCTAGTAAGCCCAGGAAATAATAGCACGAATCAACAAATGGGACTACATCAAATTAAAAAGCTTATGTCCAACAAAGGAAAGGATCAGCAGAGTGAAGAGACAGCCTACATAATAGGAAAAAATCTTTCTTTTCTGACAGATAATTTCCAAAATATATAAGGAACTAAAAAATGAAACCACCAATAAACCAAGCAAAATATGGCCAAGTCAATTGAACTCACACTTTTCAAAAGAAAAACAAATGGCTAGTAAGTATATGAGAAAAGATTTTTACCTGTAAGGGAAATGTAAATCAAAACTACATTGGGATTTTGTCTCATCCCAGTCAGAAGGTTAAGCTGGCAAACACTGGTGAGAATACACAGTAAATGCTGGTGCAAATCGAGTGAGAAAGGAACCCTTTTAACACTGTTGGTGGAAATGTAAACAAGAGTAACCTTGATGGAAATCAGTATGAAGGTTTGTCACAAAACAGTTAATATATTATTAATATTATATTATATCATTCTCTAGGATAGTTCTGAAAAAACTAAGGTTAGCATGCCATAGAGATACCTGTGTACCTGTGTTTGTTGTGGCACAATTCACAAAAGCTATGCTATGGAAATAGCCTAGGTGCTTGTGAATTGATGAATGGAAAATGTAGTATATGTGCACAATGTAGTAGCATTCAGGCATAAAGAGGAATGAAAACAGCTGGAACTGGAGATCATCATGTGAAGTCAAATAAGCTAGATTCAGAAAGTCAAACATTGCATGTTTTCTACCATATGTGAAATTTAAAAATTAAATAAGATGGCATAAAAGTAGAAGTGAGACTGTTAGAAGTGAGTAAAGGCATCAGGGGAAGAGAAAAGAAGGGGATAATGGAGAATTTAAAATCAGAGTATGTTATATACTTATTATTCAGAAGTGATGAAATGGAACCTATTATTATGTATAACTGATATGCACTAATATAATTAAATACACAATTAAAAAATCTATAGTTTGTAGGAGTTCGGTGCCTTGTCCAAAGTGATCTTGTTAATCAGTGGGTGTTCGTTTGTAAAATGAGTGTGAAATATAGCCAGTGTCCTGAGAGATGGGGCAGCTGGGATTGTCCCCGCAACTCACTGTCTCTTGGACATAACAAGTTACTTCTGCTCTTTTATTTATTTTTTAGAAGTGAGAACAGTAGAGAAGAGAGAGCTTCTAAATTCTTTGAATTCTGTTGATTCTTTACTGGATTCAGTTCCTAAGTGTGAAATTCTTTTTAATCAAATGATTTGAATTGGAGGATAGGAAAATGAGAATTTTTAGGAATTACTTGTGAAGCAGAGATGATATTTACAAAGTAAGAGTCTGGGATCAGAGCAAAGAGATTGAGTTCTTTCATTTTTTAGTACTCCAGTGGTATTATTAATTACCTGTCTAAGAGACGTGTCTGTGTTGTGTTTCCTCATGTGTAAAGTGAAGGGGAGATCTGGATCATCTTTTAAGTTTCTTTGAGCTCCAATCTTTTATTTCATCCTTGGCTTAGTTCACAGGTCAATCTAGAGTACTCTAAAGTACAGTTATAAATCAAGGTAATATTAATTGAATTATAAATTAAAGCTGTGAATGGTGTTCTCAAGTTCTTGTTTGAAATGACTGGATAAGTTCCTTTCAGACAATGATTGAGGAAAGCTAGGAACTACTTTCTTGGTTTTGTGGAAACCGTAATGTTCTTTTCTCATTTCCTTTGTTCTTTCCTTGTGAAAAATTTTCTATAAATAGTATATCTATAGATTCTCATTGTAGTGGCACATAGAAAAACTGTATATAATAATCAAGGCAAATACTCCCTTTCCAGTCACCTAAAGTTAATTTCTCTTTCCCGAAAGAACCATTGCTAGCAATTTGATGTGTGTCTTTATAGTCTGATTATGTGTATGTGTCTATCTATGTATCTATCTGTTTATAATGATTAATTACCAACTTGATTGGCTTGGGAGCCACCTAGAGGATTAGTAGTGCATATTTGTGAGTGTGAGTGTGTGTGTGTGTGTGTGTGTGTGTGTGCGTGTGCGTGCGTGCCTGAGAGATGGAGGTCTGACCTTTGGTTCTGTATCTGCTTTCTGGTTCCTCCTTCTTTGGCACTGTTCTCTTGTTCTTCTTCCCAGCCATCATGAGGTGACCCCAAACCCCCTATGGTATCCCTGCCTTGGAGGCAGCAGACTATGGTTTGGACATTCACAAAGTAGGAACCAAATCAACCATTTCCTCTTTTAAATTGTAGGTACTAGGTGTTTGGTCCCAGCAAAGGGAAAGCTGAATCACTGTGTCTGTCTGTCTGTCTGTCTGTCTGTCTCCCTTTCGTTCCCTTCTTTTTCCTTTCTAATCTATCATCTTTTTAAATAATTATATTAAAGAAATTTCTAATACTATTTTACAACATATTGTTATGCTTTTAATATGTCACTATATGTAGATTTATAGCAGAGTAATCCATGGTCCCATAATTTAGCTATTCTTTTACTGAGATTGAGATTATTTATAATTTTTATCTGTATCATTTTACTATGTGCGAAGCCTTATTTCTCGGTATTCTTTTAATTGTTCATTTTATAGGATATAGTTTTCTTTCCCTTCCTAGTATGTTTTTAAATTTATGTATGTATGTATGTATGTATTTATTTTTCATGGTTGGCCTAGAATTGAAGTATACGTTTACAACACATAAGTCTACTTTTGTAACAGTATATACTATACAACTTCACAAACAATGCAAGTACTTCATAGTAAGAAAATATTCCAATGTTTTCCCTCCCATTGGCTGAATCACTACTAGCTTTCATTTTACATGTATGTATGTAGTATAATCAAATACATTTTGCTATTGTTTTTACTGTGTTATATTTCAGATGAATTAAGCATAAGAAAAATAAAAGTTTTATTTACCTTCACTTATCCCTTTTTAGTTCTGTTCTATTCTTTATAAAGTTTCTGACATCTATATCTATATCTATATCTATATCTATATCTATCTATATTTGTCTATCTTCTTTCTTAAGAGCTTCTTTTAACCTTTCTTGTAAGGCAGATGTATTGGCAACAGATTTTCTTGAAGCTTGATGTCCAGGAAGAGCCTTATCTCTTTAACAAGGATACTTTTGCAGGGTATAGAATTCTAAGTTCTTTTTTCTTCTGTCTCAACACTAAATATTTCCCTCCACTGTCTTGCTTACATGGTTTCTCTAAGGAGATATGAGATGTGATTTGACTTTATAATACAGTTTCCTTTTGATCCTTCATTAGAATTTTCATCTCTTTGTTTATATTATCTACCAGTTCTTGTTTCTTGTCTAGCGTTCCCGTTAGTGTCCTTAGCATATTAATCATAGTTATTTTAAATTTATGTTCTGGTTATTCTACCATCTTTGGCTTATATGTTGTTCTGGTACTTACCTGCCTTTTTAACCTGTTTTGTTTTACTTGTTAGTACACCTTGTTTGATTGATTAGAAAACTGGATATGATGTACTCTTTGAAAAGAAGTAGTGTATATAGCCTTCAGTCCTGTAGTGGTAAGGTGTTGGGGGAGAGAAAGTTTTATAGTGCTAAGATTTATCCCTAGTGAGCTTGTGCCCCTCAGCTGTGAACTTCACAAGTCCCTTTCAATTTACCTTGTTCCCCTACTTTAGGTGGGACAGGATGGTTGGAGGCTGCTAGAGTTTAATATTAACCTTCCCCTAGATCTTTTAGACTTCAAACAATACAGGTTAGGTTAGGTTCTGGTAAAATTATTTCTCTCTCTTTTTTAAAAGATTTTATTTTATTCATACATATTTGCAGTTCATGCAGTTTAGTCATCTTCAGGAGTGGTTACATGTACATATTATAGCTTGTTTTTCCTTTTTCTTTTTACCACCCCTTCCCCTATCATTTTTTTTTTTGTACTTGTTGATACTATTTGTCTTAGCTCATGTTATGGCATATAATATTTACATTAATTGGAGTTATTATGGTCGTGTACAGGAAACATCTTTATTCCTCTGATTTCCCCTTCCCTAAGGGGTGGTCTTTTGACAAAGAGAATACTTTTTGATAAGTATTCTTAATTGGAGTAAGGTGATAACCTTGTTGTAGTTTTATGCATTTCTCTGCTAATTAGTGATGTCAACTTTTTTTTCCATATAGCAGGTAACCATTTGTATGTCTTCTTTTCAGAAATGTGCATGTAGGTCTGTTGGCCAGTTTTTTAATGGGGTGTTTTTATTATCAAAAAGACAAAAGATGTGTGCCGGAGAGGACACAAAGGGCATCTTTGCACACTGTAGGACTGTAGGTGTGAATATAAATTAGTACAACTGTTATACAGTATGGAGGTTGCTCAAAACATTAAAGGTGGAACTGTCATACAACCTAATACTTCCATTGTTGGCTATATCTAAAAGAAATTAAGCTAGTATATTGAAAGTACAGTACAGTACTACCATGATCTTTCCACTTCTATAAAAAATTGCTGAAACATGGAATTAACCTAAGTGTCCATCAACTGATAGGTAGATAAAGAACATGTGCTATATACATAACTGGAATACTATACGATCCAGCCATAAAAATAAATGAAATGTTTTCATTTGCCACAAAATCAGTGGACCCGGAGATCATTATGTTAAGTGAAAGAAGCGAGGCATAGAAACACACGTACCACATAATCTGTCTTATATGTGGAATATGAAAAAGTGAGAGATGGGTGAGTTTTCAGAGACTGGGGAGAGTAGGGTGGAGGGAGGAACAGGGAAAGCTTGATCAATGAGTACTAAGTACCACTTAGATAAGAACAAGTTCTATACAGTGGGATGACTGTAGGTTGTAATTATGCACTCTGTTTCAGAAATCCAGATGTATTCATAGTGAATGTTTTCACTATGAAAAAGTAATAGATGATTGAGAAAATAGATATGTTTAACTTGATTTAAACATTGCACAATTATTCGTACATCAAAACATCACAAAATACCCCGTTATTATGTATATTTTTATGTATCAGTGAAAAAAAGAAGAGTGTGCTTTGCCACATTTCAACATGGTTTCTTTCTTTCTTTGTGGAAAACTGGAGTGTGTCTTTCTACTATCTACTGAAAGAATCTAGTCTAGTTTCTATAGATAAAACTCATGAAAGTACTGATAGGGGATCCTCCTGTGACTGAAGTTTTAACTCTTGGGATTGTCCACACTGAGCCTTCAGCAATTCATAAATGGCAGCTTAGGTTTTCCAACCTTGGTACTGGCTTTCAAGTTTTCTCCTTCAATAAATTGTGGTTCTCTATAGTTTAGGGGCAGCATTTCTGTGACCTCAGTTTTTTTTTACTGATCTAAGCATAACTGTGGAGATTTAAATTTGTTCAGCTCTGTACTTGTTCTTTGGACAGAGTGGTCACTTCCAAGCTCCTTATGTATTAGATTGGAAACCAAAAATTCCTTCATACTCTTTTCTAATGCTTATTTTCTAATGTTAGTTATTATCAACATTTCTTATTTTCAAATGCTATTAACATTTCTTGAATGTACAAAATATGATTTTAAAAAAGGTTTCTAGTTTTACCTTTTCTGAAAAATAAGGTGGAGAAATTTCACATGGTAACTTGGCTATTTGTATCTTCCTTGATTTATCTGCCCAGTTTTCTATTGTAATGTGATTTTCTTTGAATTGGCATTTAACTTTCATTAATGGTAAAATTAAAGATTGTAAAAAGGCATGGCAATCACCATGTGTAGAATTGGAAAATAAACCTATGTATCATTTATTAGAGCAGTGGCATATTTGGTATCTTTCGCTCTTTTCCACATAATAAGGGGTGCACGTGCATGTGTGTGTTTGTGTTAGTTACTAGGGATTGAATTTAAGGCCTCTGCGCAAAGCTGCATTCCTAGCCCTTTTTACTTTTTGAGACAGGGTCTTGCTATGTTGCTAAGCTGTCCAGGCTGGGTTTGAACTTGTGATCCTCCTATCTTAAACTACCATGTTGCTAAGATTAGAGGATACACTACCATGCCCACCTAAGAAGTTTAAAAAAATAATTTTACACTTATGGTTCAAATAATTTCTTTTTATATATTTTTTCCTAAAATAGTCACCATAAAAGAAAGATTTTCCTTCTTTTTTTGGTAATTTGAAACAAACTCTAAAATCTTAGATAGGGTTATTTAAATCTCTTTTTGATAAATAAGACTTTCATATAATAGCATAAGTAGAGTAAAATTTAAAGACATTTCAGAGATTGAAATATTCTAATTTCCATTTGCATTACCATTATGCCAAGATACAGAGTTTTGGTTTGATTTAATATAGGAAACATAAAAGAAAATAAGCAAGTCATGAGTTTTTAAAAAACCACTGTTCGTGTAACATACAAAGCTCATAAAAATGGGCACTGTAAAAATAGTGCCTTAATAATACTTTATGCTAACCAGTTGATTATAGGCTGAGTGCTTATTTAAGTGGGAAAAGACATTTTCTTTTTAGTTGTTCTTTTTAAGTGATTACACACATACTTATATAGATGCTCTTCCAATGATTCAGATGTGACTTTTTCTGTTTATGGTTATTTTTAAATGAATTTGATTTCATGAATTACTCCTACTTATACATACTGTGGCTGCATGTGTGGTATGTGAACTTAAAAGCAGCACTGTAGTGTCTTGTTCAGTATTTAGCAAGTAATAGCCCAGTACGTTTTAGTTGGCTTTTACTTGCTTCTAAGCATAATGGTTTAGAAGGTGTTATTTTTGTAAAATCACTTTTTCTGTTCTATTTCTTTGTATTTCTGAATATAATTATTAGTTTTATTAAACTATAGTGTATAACCATTGTTGAAAGATTCCACATGGTATAGTATCATGATAAAAAAGATTTTTATTTTAAGTTTTTTTGTTCTTGGGTGATGTTCTTACACTGTCAAATGCAGAATGCTATCAACAGTTGAAATCAAAGGGCATCTTCTTGTTATTTTCCATTAAATAGAGAATTTGTAGTCAATAAATGTTTTATTTTAGTGACCACATTTTTAGCTAAATCCCCAGCAATTGACAAGCATTTGCTCTTGTAGGGGGAACAAAAGTAAACTATCGTTACAAGTTTTGACCTCTTATCTGAGAGCAACAGTGTTTCATTTTTTTTTTATAATTTAGTAAATTTAAAATTTTCTTTTCTCTAGTACTTTTTGTGCTTTTAATAAGACTTCTGTATATTTAGTGTTTTACTTTCGAGTACTAAAATCATTTCCTTTTGCAGCTGTCTGGAGCTTCAGAGACTCCTAAAAGAACGGAGTGTTTTTAATCTACTGGGAATTTAATGATATGTCTTCTTTCATTATTATGAATACTTTCATATTTAGTGTATTGTGTTCACCTGTTCAAGTTGTAAAATAAGGAAAATAATAAATTAGGCATGCCTAACAAGCATTGTTTATCACTAATTCGTGGGTCTGGGGCATTTACATTTTTAGAATTATGTTTTTGTTTAATAAAAATTCATTGAGAGCCATGCATGTACAAAGTATGTGGCTGGCTTCTATGAGCAATTCACAGATAAAACAACTTTGCTGTCAAGGAACTTGCATTCTCAATGAGAAAGCAAATGTATATAAATAAAGTAGAAGGTACAGTAAGTGCTAGTCTAGATTTTCAGAAATACACTGATCTCTTAGCAATTTGGTGAAAAAGAGACTCTGGAAATCTTATGAATAGAAGTAATCTAAAAATGCTAAATGATTATGTTAAAGGCAAAAATCACACATTCAAATAAATGGGTGAAAATTCTGTGGAAGGTATTTAGGTATTTTACAGATGATGAAGTTCCAAGAAGCATGACAGAAGTAAATGAAACTCCTGAAGGAAATCTACCTTCAATTATAGTCTTTAAGAAATGCTTCAAATATGAATCCAAACTAAAACCATAAAGTAAAACAAACACCCTAAGGGAGAGCTACCATGAGAGAAAGCACAAATGTTAACAGAAACTGTAACCAGACTATGAAAATCATTAAAGTTATTAGATAGAATGTATGAAATAAATACGGTTTAGACATTGTTTTAAATAGGTACAATCATATTGGAAAAAATGTTCATCATTGTCATGAAAAGTACAACTGCCTGTCCTGCAAGCCAGAAATCCCAGTCCTTGGTACACTTGTGTGTACCAGATGACATGCAAAGGAATATTTATATCATTGTTTTCTCAACTGCAAAAATGGAAATAACTCAGGAGGAGGGTATAGTGTGGGAATGAAAATGAACACACTGCAGCTGTGCACATCGGTATGAGTCACCCTCGAAACGGTAACACTGTTAGAAATCTGTTCGTAAAGGACTGCAGTCAGTTTTCCACCATTGACACAACTTGTCAGAAGCAAATATTATTTATTTAATTATACATACGTGTAGAATATAAAGGAAGGCAAGAAGTTATCAAGAAGTAACTTAGGATAGTGATGTCATATGGCAGGGAGTACTAGCAAGTCTCAGCAATATGGTGGTATCTAATTTTTCAAGTTTTGTTTGATAAAACTTGATAAATTATGTATTTTATGTGTTTTGAAAAAGTCATAACTAGTTTCTCGATATGATAAAGTAAGAAAGGCAGAAGAGTTAAGCAGATGAAGGTGTTACGTCTGATAGAACAAGAAAGGTATCACGAATGGGATGCCTTTGGGAGGGAAAATTTCCAATTTTTCATGAGCAACGATTGACTGAATTAGATAGGCAGGCTGAGTATATTCAAGAAAGTGATATGATTGTAAATTTTTAAAATCCCCAAACAATTGGACTTAATATTGTGGACAGCCACATATGGCCTTTGGCAACAGAGTTGAATGCTAGGGGTATGGAATGGGTCAGAAGAAAGAGCCCTTGGACACTGAGGTACTAGTATGTAGGCCATGATAATTTGAGAAGCAGAACTAGATTGGATAGCAAGGTGAATCATGAGACTGTCATATATGAAACATTGAGCATGTAGACAGAATGGGGCTTTTTTCACTGTGTTACTTAGAGGTGTTTATAGGTGCAGTAGTCCATTGTATATGTGCACTAAAGCTTGAGAAGAGAGTTGGGATTATCCTCATATCTTCTTTAGAATAGATGATCTAGCTGAGAGGCCAGATATGTCATTTCCTTACGGAGGTCTCTCTTAACCATCCAAAAATATTACTCCTTTTCCTATTCAGTTATTCTAGTTTATGTTTCTTCTTAGCCCATCTAGACTCATTCTGTATTTATTTCTTTATTAACTGTCTTTCTTTATCTGGGGATGAACTCAGTGAGGGCAGAGATTTTGACTGTTGTCATCCTCCATTACTTAATCCCTGGCACCTACAACAGTGTCTAGAAAATAGAAGTATTTGTGGAATGAATGAATGTCAACAGAGCTGAAAATGAAAACCTTAGAGGAGAGTGAGTGGGAAAGAGTATCTCTGAAGGAGTAGTAAAGAGAGGAAATTGGGTACGAGAGAAGAAGATACTGTGGTTTAGAGGCCAGAAATACACATAATTTTTTGATGGAACTGAAGGATTACCATGTATTTAAAGATGTAAAGGAATATGGAGAAAAGGCCTTTTTATTTAGGCCTCAGGAGGACATAAATCCACTCTTAACTTTGTGCGGTGTCAGGATAGAACTCTGCTGAGAGCTGGGAGAGAAAGGGGGTCCAAAATGAGGAAGACAGTTTAGAAGATTTTGCATTCAATAGATGGCTGTATCTAAAACTTCTAAACTGTGCTCATATCACATACACTAATTGAAGAATAATACTCGTTTTGAAAAACTGGAGTACACCTTATAACTCATAGAGTTGTATAATCATGTTTTTGTTTCTTTATGATGTAAGATGTATAAGGAGAATTCCAGACTATTTTTAACTGTAGAAGTTTTATAACTTAGGATGCACTTTAGTGAGTGGAATGAGGACAACAGGAAAAAGATAACACCTTTCTACAATGCTGAGTGTTAGGGATGAGTATGATTTTCTAAGGGCCTTCGAGAATCCTTAGGAAGCTCATGTCAGAATTGAAAGTCCCTTTCTAGGGAGTTGTGGTGAGCTCTGAGAAGTTCTTAGAGTGGCCTCTTTTTTATGTTGGTGTCGTTTATAAGTGGAAGCTTAAGAAACTTTTTATTTACTTACTTATTTTATTGCTATATTTTAGATATACATATCACACTCATCATATGGAATTTGTACATGTTCTTTTTTCCTGTTCCCCTTGCTTCACCTCCTTATTTACAAAAGTTTTGTTTTTGTTTTTCTCCTTCTGTTCTCTTTGTTGTCCCTTCCTTCTTTTCCCCCTGCCCCTCTCTGTTACCCTTGCCTTTGGACATTTTCTTCCCATTTCCCAGTATCTATTATACATTTTGGTCCTTATTTACACTTTTGGTTTCTTATTCCAGAGAAACAGTGTGATATTTAAACATGTGTCTAATTTATTTCACTTAAGAGTATGGTCTCAAGGTGCATACAGTTAGCTAGAAACGCCTCAAGCTTATCCTTCTTTATGGAAATAAAGAAGAGTAGTAGCACTCCTTTGTATAAAAAACCCACATGTTCTTTATGCATTGATTGATTAATGGGCATTTGAGCTGTTTCCAAAGTTTAGTTATTATAACCTGTGTTGCTGTAAACATGGGTGTGCACATATCTGTATGGTAGGATGCTTTTCATTCCTTTAGGAAGATACCAAGAAGGGAATAGATGGCTCAGATGGAACCTCTAGTGTTAGCTTTTTGAAGATCTCCACACTGATTCTACAGTGGTTGCATCGGTTGACACTCCCCCGAGCAGTGGAGAACGGCTCCTTTTTCCCACAGCCCTGCCAGCATTACCTTATGGTAGATTTCTTGATGATAACCGTTCTTTCTGGACTGAGATGGAATCTCAGTGTTGTTTTAATTTGTATCCCTCGCTGTACCGGTGGTGTTGAACATTTTTTGTGAATTTGCCATTCTTATGTATTTATTTGCCATTTCATCTGAGAAGTGTCTGTTCATTTCGCATTTTTGGATTGGATCTTTAAAATTGGATGGTCTGATATTTTTGAATTCTTTATATATTCTAGATGTTAGTCCTTCATCTGAGTAACAGCTGACAGAATCTTTTCCCCTACACCATGGGCTATCTCTTAACTCTATTGGTAGTTTCTTTTGCTGTGCAAAGCTTTTTAATACGATGAGATCCCAGTTGTTGATTCTTTATGATATTTCTTGTGCAATTTTGTTCATAAAGTCTTTCATATCTATATTAACACCTTCAAGAGTTTTACCTATTCTCTCTTCTAGCAGATTTAGTGCATCTGTTTTAATATTTAGATCTTTGATAAATTTTAAATTAGTACATGATAAAGGATATGTGTAGTTTTAATCTTCAGCATGTAGAAATCCAGTTTTTTCCAGCACCATTTATTAAAGAGACTATGTTTTTCCAGTGAATGTGTTTGACACTATTGTCAAAGATAAGGTGGCTGAGTATGTCTGGAGTTGTATCTTTTTTATTTTAAAGATAAAAGAACAAAACCATATTACCAAACACAAACATAAAACAACATAAAAACAATAAAAGCAATATAGAATTTAAACAAGGTGATAGGAAATTAACAATGGCTGTTGTAGTACATATTGTTATCTTCAAATTGGTTACTCAGTTAAACAAATATAGGCATGTAAAACTGATCAAACAATTAAACATTAACTGTTCCTTTCCACAAAGCAAATTGGTAGTACAATTATCTTAGCTATCTTGTGTGTGTGTATATATATATTTTCCCTTCTTTCTTTTTCTCTTTTCCCTCATCCTAGTTGTTTTTTCCTTTTGAGCAGTTTCTTTCCCTTTCACAATATCTGTTGTATCTTTTAGATTTTATTTACTCTTCCAAGTTCTTACACTAGTGAGACAGTACACTGTTTACACATTTACACATGCAGGTCTGATGTATTTCAGTTATTAGTATGGTCTCTAGTTGCATCCATTTACCTATAAAAACCTCGTTTATCTTTCTTTATAGCTGAGTAATATTCCCTTATATAAAAATACCACATCGTTTTTGTCCAGTCCTCAGTTGATGGGAATTTGAGTTGCTTCCTGTCTGGAGAGATACAACATCCTTGTTTCTGATTTTAGAGTAAAAACTTTCAGTTTTTGTCCACATAGTATGATGTTGGCTGTTATCTATAAGGTTTTTATCATGAATGGGTACTGAACTTTGTCAAAAGCTTTTCTGCATCTGTGGGGATGATCACATGATTGTTGTCCTTGGCTCTGTTAATACAGTGTATTACATGGATTGATTTACATATGTTGAACCATCCCTGCATCCCTGGGATGAATCCAACTTGGTCATGATGTATAATCTTCTTTATGATTTGCTACTATCTGTTTGCTATTGTCTTATTGAGAATTTTTGTATCTATGTTCATTAGGCATATTGGCCTGTAGTTCTCTTTCTTAGTTGGGTCCTTGTCTAGTTTTGGTTATCAGGGTAATATTTGCTTCCAGGAATAAATTGAGGAGTATTGTGTTTCTTTAAATTTCATTGAAGAGTTTGAGAAGTAGGGGTATTAGGTCTTCTCTAAGTTTATTGTAGAATTCAGCAGTGAGTCTGTCAGGGCCTTGGCTTTTCTTTGTTGGTAGATTTTTAATTTCATCTTCAGTTGAAGATTTTTATATCTTTTTGATTCAAATTTGGTAAGTCAAGGAATCTCTCCATTTTTCAACTGATTGGAATACCAGTTCTCAAATTAGGTATAGATTATCCTTTGGACTTCTGAGGGTTCCTCGTGATTTCATCCTTTTCATTCTTCATTGTGTGGATTTGATTTTTTGCTTTCCTTTTTTGATAAGGTTGGGTAAGGGTTTGTCGATTTTAAATCTTTCAGAAAACCAACTCTTCTATTCATTGATTTTTTTGCATTGTTTTGCTGGTCTCCAATGCATTAATTTCTGCTATGATCTTTACAATTTGCTTTCTCATGTGAGCTTTTTGCTTAGCCTGCTCTTTTCTCAAAGTTGAGGTTCACCATTAAGTTGTTTGTTTGCACTTGGTCTGTTTTCCTGATATTGATATTCACTGTTATAATTTTCCTCTTAAGACTGCTTTCACTGTGTCTCATAATTCCATTATATTGTATTGTCATTATCATTTAATTGTAGAAGCTGTTCAATTTCTTCTTTAATTTCTGCTGTGACCTATTGGTTGTTCAGGAGGGTGCTATATAATTTCTATGTGTTTATGAAATTCTTGTGTTTTCTTTTGCCATTGATTTCCAAAATCATTGCACTATGATCTGATAATATGTATGGGATAATTTTAATTCCTTTGCATTTACTTAAGCATGTTCTATGAGCTAGTATGTGGTCTATTTAGGAGCATGTCCCATGTGTAGCTGAGAATGTGTGTTCTGATGTTGTTGAGTGGAACACTGTGTAGACATCTTCTAAATCCTTTCATTCAAAAGTTTGATTCAGTTCTATTATGTCATTGTTAATTTTTTTGTCTAGCTGATCTCTTTTTTTGTGACAATGGGGTATTGAGATTCCCTAATACAGTTGTATTAGTGCTTATTTGAGTTTTCATGCCCGTTAATATTTGTTTTATATAGCTGGGTATACTGGTATTTCTTGCATAGATGTTTGCGATAGCTATCTGTTTCCTCTTAGATTGTTCCCTTTACAAGGTGTGGTGACCTTCTTTGTCTCTCTTAATCAGTCTTGGTTTGAAATTCACTTTGTGAATAGAATAGCGATTTCACCTTTTTTCTGGGTTCCTGTTGCATGGAGTATTGCTTTCCATCCTTTAACTTTCGGTCTATGAATTTCTTTTTCAATTAAATGTGTTTCTTGTATGTAGCATATTGTTGGATCTTGTTTCTTGATCCATTCTGCCAGTCTGTGTCTTTTTGATTAGAGAATTGAGACCATTAACAATGATGGTTATAACTGATAATGTGTTAATTTATTCTTATCATATTATTGTCTTGTTGTTGCCTGCCCCCTTTTTCCTTCTCTTTTTTTAACTGTTTGCCTTGCCTGGTGTGTTCCTTCTGTTGGGGTTCATAGAATTGTTGTTCTTGTTAACTGTTTCTAAAATGTCTTTCAAAACATTTTGGAGTGCTGGTTTGATGGTCATAAATTTGCTCAGATGTTCTTTGTCATAGAAGTATCTTATTTCTCCATTAGTTTTTGAAAAATAGTTTTGTGGAGCACATCAGTCTGGGTTGAAGGTTGTTTCCCTTTAGAATTTGAAATACTTCAAGCTCTCCTTGACTTGAGGGTGTATGTTGAGAAGTCAGCTGTGATTCTGATGGGCTTGCCTTTATAGGTGATACGTTTCTTTTCCCTGTTAGCTTTTAAGATTCTATTGTTGTGTTAGATTTTTGAAATCTTGACTGTGATCTGCCTGGCTGTAGATTGAGAGAGAGAGAGTGTGTGTGTGTGTGTGTGTGTGTGTGTGTGTGTGTGTGTCTAATTGGATATGCCTCCCTTGTCTGTATGTCAATTCTTTTTCTCTAGCTGGAAAGTTTTCTGCTAGGACCCCTGTGAAATTCTTTTTATAACATTCTGCTCTCTTGCTTTTCCATTGACTCTAATCAGTCTTATTCTTCTTTGCTTCATCTAGCAGCTGCTATATTAATTTCTAATGGTGCCTTCCTATTTTTAATAAATCTTTTCATGATCACTAACCACAAGCCTGTATGCTATTTCTGAGACCTTGTCCTCGCATTGTCTTAATCTGCTGTAGATACTTTCAATGGAATTTTTATTTTCAGGGATATCTACTTGAATCTATCTTATGAATTCCATTTCTTTCCTATGCTGAGCATTCTTGGCTTCCATAATTTTCTTAAGCTTGTCTATTTTTTTGTCTGTATCTGCTCTAGAGTCACTAAGCATGGTTTTCATTGTGGACACCATCTTTGCAGTTATCTGAGAAATTATTTCTGATTTGATATTTTCTAGAACCTCATTGAATTCCTTTGCTTTTACCACTTCAAAGAGGCCAGGTAGATGGCTTTTGGCTTGTCCTACCTCATTGCCCTCTGTGTTTGCCTTTGGTAAACTGGATGTCTAGGGTTGTATCTTGTTTAAGTGTCTTTTTATTTTCTTTTGTTTCTTAGTTAAGTTCCTGGGGTGATTCTTTTAAATTGTCTGTGTTGGATTTCTTTACTGGTAGTAGTTAGAACCTGTAGGAAATGCTTGCTTCATATTCCATGTGTGGCTGGTTTTGGGTTTTGCATCTGTTGCAAGATCCTGCCTCTTCAACTTGTTGGGGATGAGAAGTTGCTGCCTCTTTGGCCCAGCGTCTAGTTCTTTGGATACTGTCCCACAGTATCTTCTGTGATCTTTAGTTGATCTCAGTCTTGGAATACCAGGAAGAACAGCTGTTTAGGACAATTTTCCCACTTTTGGCTATAGTGGTATCATTAGTAATGACAATAGAATCAAATACAGCCTAGAAAATGTCAAACTAAGCTAACCATTAATTTGCCACCTTTAAGTGTATGAACTAGATTTGTGGTTGTGTAACAAAATCTAAAACAAACCAGAAAATTGAGTACAGTAAATATGCCTTCAATATGGCCATTTTACCATCACGGGATAGAAGTCCTTAATATGTCAATTTTGCCCTCAGTGTTTAAAATTTAAAATAGGTTATGGAGAAAATAGAGAAGTGGAAGAAGAGGAAGAGATTGCAAGTCAGCTGAGTAGATAAAGGGAGATCACCCTAACTTTGGCAAACTGGTACAGAAGACTGGAGGGACAGAGAGAAGGAAGGGATAAGAAAAAGAATAGAGTAGAACCACAGCCACAAAGAGGCTGGAAAACACGTTCATACTCATATAACAAGATGAAGCAATGAAGAAGGGAAAACAAACGAGGAAAACCAAAAAACAAATACAAACTACCACCACCACAGCAAAAAACAAACAAGAGAAAGGGAGGGAAAAGAAGTACACTTCCTGGTTTGTCTCTGCTGTCACTGGTTGACAACATAGGGAGACAAGAGTCCAGGTCTGTGTTGACCCATCCCAGCAAGCCAGCGGTAGTGTTTTGGCAGGCTGGTGGATAATCTCAGTGAGCCTACACCTTTTCTGGCCCGGATCAGACTCACTAGGCCTGCAGCTGTCAGGGCTAGGAGCCACTAGATAGAACGGGCCACCACTGTTGAGTTTTGAGCTCAGCTGGCCCTTCTCCAAGATGGCTCCGCACCAATCACTCTATCCTGTGGGATGAACTAAACCCTGAGCACTCACCACCAGCTACTGCAATCCTTCATGTCCAGTGCTCCCCTCCACTGCTGCATCTCTCTGTGCAGGCCTCTGGGATCACCAGCAGTCACTATGTGTCTGCAGGTTTGAACCTCTCGGGCACTGAGTCCTGTTTCAGGGAGAAGGTGCCACTATCTACCTCCTTCTTCATTGAAGTTTCTCTCATCACTCACTATGGGCTTCACTTCGCATTTCAGATCCTTCCTGGGTCCAGCAGACCCACTTTCTTCCTTCTTGTCTTCCGCCTATTGCTATATTGCAGCCTCTGGATGACAACTGTCAGAGAGGCCCTTTCTCTGCTGCTTACCACTCTGCCATCTTGGTGCTCCTCTCCCTTACTGTTTTGAAGAAGTCTTTCTTTTTATGATTTCTTACTATAGTCCTGTCTGCTATATTGTATAGTCTGTGTTCACTTTGACTCATTCTGCATATGTGTACTTTCAATGGAGTTTTTAATCTCCTGGACATCTGTTTGAATCTGTTGCGTGAATTACATTTCTTTCCTATGCTCAGCATTCATGATTTCCATTTCCTTAAGCTTCTGTATTTTATTTTAATCTGTATCTGCTCTAGAGTCACTAACTGTGTGCTTCATAATGGTCACCATCTCTGTAGCTATTTGAGGAATTATTTCTGACTTGATTTTTTTCTAGAGCCCCATTCAGCTGCTTTGTTACTTCCACTTTTACTACTTCAGAGAGTCCAGGTGGGTGGCTTTCAAATTGTCCTACTTCATTGCCCCTGTGGGTTGACCTTTGGTGAGCTGGAAATCTGGGATTGCATCTTGCCTCTATGTTTTCTCATTTTCTTATTTTTTTAAGTTTATTTCCTCAGTTGGTGCTTATAAATTGCTTAGGGGAAATAGTTTTATTGCTAGTATTGAGAACCCTTAGGAAATGACTATTCATAGGTGTCTTCCAGATAGAATTGGCTTTTGGGTTTTTAGTCTGTTGCAGGATCCTACCTCTTCCATTTATTGGGGATTAGAAGTTGCTGCCTATTTTGCCTATCCCCTAGTTCTTTGGCACTGGCCTATAGTATTGTTTGTGACCCTCAGGTGATACCAGTCTTGGCATAACAGGAAGAACAATTACTTAGAAGAATAATGTCACCTAGGCTAAAGTAGTCAGTAATAACAGTAGCATTAAACACAGCCTAGGGTATGATGAACTGTGGTAACTATTAACTCGCCGGCTTATGAACTAGATTTGTGGTTATATAACAAAATCTGAAACAAACCAGAAAATTGTATACAGTAAATATGCCTTCAACATGGTGATTTTACCCTCAGGGAAGAAAATTTAAAAAGGGTTGGGGAAAAATGGAGGAAGAGGAAAAGATCAGAAGCAAGCCTGGAGGACAAAGGAAGATTCCATGAACTCTGGGCAACTGGTAAAGAAGACAAGAGGAAAAAAGAGAAGGACCAAATAAAAACAAAGACAAAACAACAACAAACATGAGGAACAGTACTCAGACTCCTGAAAACAAGAGCATCATTGGAGAAACAAAGAAAACAAAACAAAACAGGAACAAAAAAAGGGAAAAATGTGTCCACTTCAGTGCATATGTCTGCTGTCACTGTTAGACCAAGCCCAGGGCTGTGCTGTTTAATCCTAGCAAACCAGCCATAGATTTCCACAGAGTAGTGGAACATTGCAGGAAGCCTGCACCTTCAGTTCCACTGAAGTTCAGGCTGTTTTCTGGCTATGAGTCCTGAAACCAATTTGTATAGCCTGCAATACCCCATGTGCCTCATGCTAGCTTGAGCTTGGCTCCCTACTGGCTTGAACTCAGCTCCTTGAGCTGTTTCCAGCTTGAACTCAGTTCCACCTCCCCGTGAAACTAGGAGCTGCTAGAAGGAGCCATCCTACAGCTGTTCTGAGTTCTGAGCTCAGCTGGCCTCTGTTCGAGATGGCAGGTGGCCAATTGTCCTCTCCTGGGGGATACCTGAACCTAGATGACTCACCAGCCACTACAGTGCACTATGTCCTCTGCTCTATTCCACTGGTGTGTGTCTCTGTGGAGGCCTCTGGAGTTTCCAGCAGTCACCATGTTGTCTAAAAGTGCTGCTTGCTACCTTTTTCTATGTTAAGGTGTCTCTCCACTCTCCCTGTGGGTTTAAATTCTCACTTCAGATCCTTGCCGAGTCCCTGGGACCCACTTTTCTTCTTCTCTTCCTCACGTTGCTATAGTCCAGTGTCTGGACACTCCATCTTGGAGGGCTGTTTCTCTTCTGTTCACCATGCTGCCATCTTCCCAGAAGTTAAGAAATACGTTATTTTAAAACAAGATGCAAAAAGATTGTGTGATGGTGCCAGAAGGTTGAAGGATCAAAAAGAGTGATTAATAGATAATATTCAGAACAATTGTTGAAAGTAATAAAAATTTGAGGTTTTTTCCCCCTTTACCTAAAAACCACACGACTAAAAAAAACACATTTTAAGCGAGTATCATTTGGAAATAATAGTTCATCTGCTTGTTAAATTGAGTAACACCTAACTGTGACATTTCAAAGCTGTTGAATGCAAGAATGAGAAACATTACAATTTCCAAGGAGCCCAAAAGATCCCTTCTTGAACGTAGTAATACGTTTTTATCTTTGATAAATGTAGAAAATGTTGGATAAAGTCTGTCTGAGCATTTCAATCTTTTTTTGCCTTTTTCTCTTAAAAGTTAGAAGAAGAAAATCATTCATTATTATATAAAATTACTAATACGATTGATCAGCAACAGACCAACAAGATGAAGTTACTGAAATCAAGTGAAATGGGCAGCCTACAGCAAGAGAATAACTGTGTACAATTCTATGCTCTCACAAAGGAAATTGGTTACTCCCCATCATGGAGGTTTTCTGTTTACCTGAGAGGTCTTTCCTTCCACAGCCTGGGAGATACTTATATTTTGGATACTTGAAGATTTTTAGTAGCAGAGGATGATCGTGCCAGTGGTATATATGCTCTCTCCCTTATGCAGACATTTTGAAAGTCAAACCAAAATCCATTTAAAATACCTCCCAGATTTGAATAACTCAAAGTAATTTGCTAGTATTATTTGGTTTAAAGGTAAATAATAAGCACAGGACTGACAAAAGAAAACAAACAAACTCTGTGAATAGTGTCATGGTACTTTAAAAAGGAACCAGTTTTATTGCTGATTCGTTTGATTTCTAAAGTAGCTGGATTTGGGAACCAGGAAGGTGATTGTAAAAGTTGGTGCCGTCGTACAACTGAAAGCTGCTGAACTGTTCACAACAGACATTTTATTGTGAGTTTTCTGTTAAAAGATGTGTATGAAGTACTAGGATATAATTAAAACCATGCAAGAAATTTGTTTCATCCCATGCAGAAAATATAAAGATCTTTGTTTCCATATTAATGATGATTTTTTCTGCTGAGGGTACTGATTAGGTGATCAAAAAGGTTTTTTTGTCTGTGCCTTTACTTTGTGAGCATGTGAAGAAAACCACTAATATTAGTTATAGTAAACTCAAAGCACATAATTATGATGTTGCAAGAAGGAAAGGAAAATTAAATCAAATGAAGTTGAAAGCGGAATTGTATAGTATATTGACTGGTTTTTAGTAAGGCCTATGAGACACTTGATGGATTGAGTGAATAAATAAATCTGTAATTACTATAATCCTCATAGTAGAATTTAGAATTACTTTTATGGTTGTGAAATTGCTTTCTGTCACTATAATCTAATTTTTTAAGCTATGAGATATTTCAAAATAACTGATCTTTAAGCCTCTGAAAGCCACACATTCACGGGGGAAGATTAAAGTATATGTAAACATTTTTCTTAACCTTTTGTAAATGTGGTAAAACCCAGACCATAAATTGGTATTAATGGTAGATAAGCTTACACTGAGTGCTTCTGAGGCTTATTGACACTAATAATTTTCTCATATTTTATCTTATTTTTGGGTTTCTAGTTTTTCACATTGGATAAATTTAGAGTGTCTTTGTTTTAAATCACAAGATTTCTGTTTATTTAAACACTTAAAATAATTAGTTAGCAGACTTCATTATTTGGGTTTGTGGGTGACTAGGAATTCTGTAGTTGTATTAGGAAAAATTTTGACTGTGTTTTCCACAAATTTGTGTGTGTATCGGTTTCCGTAGTGTAGTGGTTATCACGTTCGCCTCACAAATTTGTGTGTGTGTGTGTGTGTGTGTGTGTGTGTGTGTGTGTGTTTGTATGGGTAGGGATCTTTTTCAAGGTAAACAATAACCCTACTTATCTGCCTTCCCTCTTTCTTTCTATAAAATAAAATGGGCCAAAGAACTTCTTGTATTCTGCAGTATTTAGACGCAAAGATGTAACTGAGAGTGGTGGCACATGCCTGTCATCCCAGCACTCAGGAGACTTGAGGCAGGAATGTCGCCACGAGTTGGAGGCACATAGTGAGTTCAAGACTAGCCTGGATGCCACAGTTAGACCCTGTCTTTAAAAAAGGATGCAGAATAGGTGACTATTTTATAAATATAGAAACCTGTATTTAAGGAACCTAGCATAACAACTACCAATTGACCGACAACCAATAAAAGTGCTATAGGTAAAATTTAGCTCCCTTTGGTTGATTGATGTAGAAAGAACAGCACTTTAGACAAAAGCATTTGAGAGCAACTAGCATTTTAGTATATGTGCTGCCAAAGTGAGTACTGTAACTAGCATTTTAAAGTCTTAAATTTAAAAAATTTTAGTAGATCATATAATTTCAATTACTACTAATAGTTTTAACATGATAATATTATTTTGGTTTGGATAGGAAAGTACATATAGTTATGCACTTAATTAAATGTAATTTTTTTTTTTTTTTTGTCTGAGACAGGGCCTTACTGTGTAGTTCAGGCTGGTCTTAAACTCACTTTGTAACCCAGGCTGGCCTCAAACTCTCAATGATCCTCCTGCCTCAGCTTCCCAAGTGCTGGGATTACAGACATGAGCCACCATGCCTGGCTGAATGTAATTTTCCTACAAAAAATAATGCATATCTGAAAATTGCTTATGTTTAGTTTCTGTATGTGTTTTTTTAGCATTTGTACTCTACCTTATCTAGTTGTCAAAGGGGAAGTCATCATCAAATCTATATTTAGACAGTATTTTCAAGCAGCGGCAAATAACTCCTGCCCTCAAAAACACGCTTACACACACACACACACACACACACACACACTCTCTCTCTCTCTCTCTCTCTCTCTCTCTATCTCTCTCTCTCCCCGCCTCCATCCCTCCCTCCCCCGACCACCTACAGCCAGTGAACCCTCACCTTTGGAAGTCTTTCACGTATCTGTGAGGGCCCAGGCCCAGTCACTTAGGTTATTGGGAACAGTTTCTTCAGCGGGATCCTGGACAGCCCTTATTTTCGTTGTCACTTAAATTTTTACAACTTGAAACCATGCGGCCAGTGTGGTCTGTACACTCTAATGGCACCCCAAATGAGATAGTGAGCCCACTTCTTTGTGTGAGGATTTCTGTACATCTCTGATGACTTTAAGTCAAGAGAAGAAAGTCGAAATGGAAGAATCTATGTGCATCAAGCAGAGTTTCCTAGGAGCACTGTGTAGATGTCTGCCTCAAGAGCACCTTGCAATGAGAGGCTTTCGGGCTTGTTTCTGTACAGACGTACTGGTTAGCTCTGAAGCTTCTCCCAGTTGCATGAGGTGCAGGAGCCTGACACTGCCTGGCAGGGGCCCTGCCTGCACCCCAGTTTAGCAGCCCTCCTGCCCCTGGAGGTTGGCCAACACCCACCCACCACATTTCCTGGACTTGGTTCTTGTTGTTTGTTAGTAAATGGAAACCATGATGAAGTTTACGTTAGCAGACATGTTTGCATGCCCTGGCCTATGACGACCCCAGGGTGGCAATGGTACAGCCACTCCATTCCTAGTGAAATGATCTAGAAGGAGCAGGGGATTGTCATCAACAACAGTTCTCACAGCACAAAATCCCAACCAAGTAGTGCTGGGCTTTGCATCCCTGAGGCCAGCTACCTCTTCTCTGACCTCCGGATCAACTGAAGGCTGGCCTAGCAGAGACAGCTCCTCCAGCAAGCCTGGGGAAGCCGGTCGAGGGGACTTGGAAGCCAGATGCAGGTGGACAACTGACTCCCAGTCCTTCTTAAAGAGGTGAGGAGGAGGCATTCCGACGCCTGTCTGGACATGGCTCCCCCTGGCCGTAGAGCCCGCTAGGCTCAGAGCGCCAGCTGCAGCTTGGTCATGTTCCTCTGGTGCATGTTGTGGTGGCAAATGAGCTCATCAGACCCGGCAAACTTCTGGCAGCTGAAGGGCTTCTTGCTTGTTTTACCTGTATCAGTCGTGGTGTGGGTCTTCAGGTGGTCAGACAGGGAGAACTTGTGCTGACAAGTTTTACACTGGAATGGTTTCACACCTGTGTGTGTCCTTTGGCGCCCTTTGAGCTGGTCAGAGCATGAAAACCTCCACTCACAGTCCTTGAAGTCACATTGGTACGGTTTCTCACCCTTGTGCTTCCGGCTGTACATCTGCAGGTGGGACAGCTTGAAGTACGTCCTTGTTGCAGCTGGCATAGGTGCACATAAAGGGGCACTTCTTACTGCTCTCGGAGGCCAAATGGACCAGTGTGGGAGCCACCTGGGCACCCGCCGCACGTCCTGGGTGCCCCGGCAGACACCTTGCTTGTGGCTCTGGTGCTGGGCGCTGCACAGAATGGGCGTCATGTGGCTCTCGCTCTCATACCCTGTGCTGTAGTTTTCCTCAAACCTGAGGTCTTACAAGCAGCTCTGCTGTACATTCGTCTTAAATTTAAGCCTTTATTAGCTTAATGACCTATGTTATAATTTATATAATTTCTCAGGATCTATAAACCAGTTCTGTTCCCTCAGGTTTGTTAGATGATAATGTTTTGTTATAATTTAGAATGAAGCCCCATAGTTTTTCTGCTTTTATTATAAGCTCTCCTACCGAGAAAGTCAGTGGCCCAATAAAACAGCCTATAAAATAAAAGTATCCTAGATTCAAATGTAATCCCTGAGAAACAAACCTAAGAGCATTATATTTATGTACTTTCTATTTTTCTATTATTGAACTTATAAAAAGATCGGATGTAGTTCATTCTAAGCTTGTGTTTTCAGCCTAAAGTATATAACATTATCATATCTGAAGATATTCTCAAAACAGCTAATAAAAAAATACCACGGCTCACTCACCCTTCACCACCTCTAATGCCATTATTTGCATCCATCACATTGTGTGCTGCGCTGTTCAGTAGTTAATTCTCAGCTTCCTTTTCCATTGTCTGCCTCCACTACATAAATTGCATAAACTAAATATTCATGTTTTAACAGTTTCTTGACCTAGAATTGGCCGTACGGTATGGGTCAGAGCATTGAGACATAAATAGGAGTCCGAGGTTTTCTGAAAAACCTTTTACTTTCCTAATCAGAAAGGGCAGATGTGGCTGTAGTCACCCTTTTCCTTTTCTTCCTGTCCTGGGTGTGACTGTGAAGAGCAGCACCATCACAGCCATGAGGTAATGGTTAGGAGATCCATTGAAATCATGACCTTGACACCATAGACCTGCCACTGCAAATGTCAGAAGTACTTCGCTCCATACTACTAATTTAGTGGGGAAAGTAAACTCCAGTTTGTTTAAATCATAAACGTCTGGTTTCCTGTTAGTTGCTAAATACATTCCAGAATTGTATCTTGTATATCTGCTGTGCATATTTGTGAATGGAAGAAAGATGTGTTGAAAATCTGGCCACTTATTACTTTCATTATATAGATACTGTGTGACCCAGCAAATCATTTATAATATGAAAAATGTCCCGTTGTAAATGCATTTAGTAATCCAGCCTACCAAATATATTAGCTTAGCAACACAGGACACCAGAGAGTATTGGTTGTTTGCGCTCATGAGCATGTGGCTGACTTGGATCTGCTGAGTCCAGCATCCTGAGAAAGTGTTGTTTTAAATGTTCAAGATCAAAGTTATGTACAATTTCTGATGAATATGTATGGCTTTTTAACCCATTGTAAATTTGAAAAATCTTAAGTGCAGCAGCCATTATAAGTTGGGATGATCTGTATATACATTTGGCCACATGTATATAAATTCATAAATGGGAAGAATTCTGAAGAAGAAAGAAACAAATATATTGGATAAACTCCTGTTTGAATACCTGGTCGGTTACTTCATCATCCTATGCTGCTTTTCTTAATAGAACCAAACTTCTCTTAGATATTGGATGATTGGGTAGTTTGTGGTCCTTATATACTCCAGTTAGCTGGGGAGCACTAAGTGACTGTCATATTCCAGCAGTCTGGAGCTCTTCCAGCAGCTTCTGCTTCACCTCTGGGACTCTCCACAGGTTCCTGCTGGCCTTGCTTCTTCACTGTGCTGCCATTCTCTGGAACTCTTCAGGTACAATAACCCCAAGAGTTATCAGCTCCTTTAGTGCAACCCACTCAGCCCACTGTATCCAAGACAAGAATCACAAGGAGGCCATAGGAGCACTTGAGCAAGTCTTTATTGGGACTTGTGCTGCAGCATAGCAGGCTAGGGCACCAGAGTGAGATCTTTTGGACAGGATCTGTAGAGCTTGAAGGAGTGCTGCTTGCTTGGAAGAGCACCCCCACCCCTATTTATGTATTTACTTGGGACTTTTGAAGTAGTGACAGAGGGGTGTGGGTGTCACAGTAGCTTCAGGGCATAGTCCTCTGGGACAGGTCCATGTTTTTAAGTCTGCTGTAGCCATGGCAGATATCTCCTGGAGCAGCTATGGGCATCTAGGGGAGCCTGAGCTGTCATGGCAACTACTTTTCCACACTGTGGGAGAAGTGGCTGTTTGACTGATAGCCCTCTGTACTTTAAGGAAACGCACAGTTGAAATTGAAAATGTTGCTACTTCTGAAGAATCTCCAGGAGGAGCAGCAATCTTGATCATGGTTCATTAGTGCCTGGGGACTTTGGGAATATCAGCAATGAGCCCCTGTCCTGCCCCTGTCCCTCCCCAATCTTTGCCCTGTGTCCTCTGACCACTCCTCAGAGAGGTGGCAGCAGTAGCGTGAAGTAGCCTGATGCAGAGGTTGTTCATAGTGGCTTTGGCCAGGTCGTGGTGGTGGTCAACGTGGCTTTGAGGACCACTGCCACTAAAGCTACTGCGGTTGTGGGAAGGCTCTTGGGCCAATTGCCCTAGGCCACCTCAGGAGGTAAGAGAAATAGTAGGAAAGACTTGTCATGTGAAAGTCACAGTGGTTTAACCGAAGATTTATTTCCTTTCCTTAAACGCCACTCTTTAAAATCTTACCATGGCTTAACCAGAGATTCATGTTCAGAGGATTAGGGTTAGTTGTGTCAGCTCCATGATGTTTTAGGTAATCCTGCTTCTTCCTCCTTTCTTGTCCTTTGCTGTCCTTCAGATGTAGTTCTCATTATGCTTGGTCATCAGCTGTATTGGTCAGCTATATTTCAGGTAGAAAAACAAAGAACAATCATGGATTTAAAGAAAGAGTGGCTACTGTAGTAGTGTGATTTCCTAGAGCTAAATTCAGCTATGGGTGCAGGTATGGAGTAGGGTGTAATTATGGGTGGAACTACAGCAGGCCAATTTAAATTGTTGCCAGTTTCTTCAGGGAGTTAATTATAATGATGGAAAATGGACTTTAATCCAATTAAGGCCAAAATGAAGACTTGAGTGGGTGAGGAACAACATGAACAATTGTTGGGAGTCAGTACTAGGGGTTGTGCCTGGCAAAGTTAGAGGTTAGTGAGTCGCTTGCAAGTTCGGTTTATAGAAGAGGCAATGCTACTGGTAAAAATCACCATGACTAGGGCATGATAAAGGGAATGAATGGTTGATGCTGAGTAGAGGACAAGACCTTTGGGAGAGAGGAAGTGAAGGACTTGAGGGGTCAGGTAGTTGGAAGCACAGTCTCCATAAACAGTGGAATTACTAGGAACCCATCTAGGTGAAAGAGTGTTAGAGGGACAACGAGCCAGGGGCATAAATCTTTGAGGAGTGATGGGAGTGCCTCCTGGGCGCCACTAGCTGAACTGCAACCCAAATGTGTCTGATGATGTGGAAGTGCTCTGATTAAGCATCGGTTAGTAACCCCGAGGTAATGGAACACACTGCCCACCAGCAGGCACAATATGAATATTTTATTGTTTCAAGGAAAATAATTTACATTACCATAAATTTCACACCTTGTATACCCCTAAATGTAGAAATATCAACTGCTTGTCACAAGTAAAATATAAAGAAAAAGCCAGAATGTTATACTTACAATCACCATCACTGTATATTGGCAACTCCTCCAGCAGATACACAAACCTGCTCTTTTTTCTGTGCTGTACCACTAACTGACATGAAAATTGAAATAGCCCCAGGGCTCAGGAGCCCTGAGATGGAGCCCAGCCTGATGGATAAAGTGATCATTCTTCTTTTCTTTAGCCTGGATATTGGTGTGTGAACCTAACACTAGAAATTAAAAATTTGAATTACTGGTCACTCCTCTTTTTCTTTGGGGTGTTCACCATTAAAACAAACTATTCACTCCACTGTATATAGATCTTGCTCTTGTTCAACATGACTCTGAAATATATGTACTGTTTTGAAATGTTTGTGGATTTCAAATTTCTACTATTTCAAATGTCAGTTATTTTGGCTGCACTCTAGATTAAGGTTTTATATGCCACTGCTGACGGGGCTATATTTAGTTGTCTCTTCTGGTGGTGATACAATAATTGAAAACTTAAAATGTAAACATTCCTCTTCAAATTTAGATTTTGTGATGCTTATAGTGATGTTCCACTAGATTTCTATGTTGTTAGATAACTCTGTGGATGTAGGGTCTTTTCATTCTTTAATTTTCATCCTTATTGGATACTAGGCCTAAGACAGTTCTGCTTATATGGAAGTCCCAACGTGCTTAGACTGGTATTTCAGTGTTTACCCTAGTTTATTAACATAGCAGCTTTCTTTGTGAAATCATCAATACTGTTTATGTGCATATCTGAAAAATTTATGAATCTGTAAGTGGAGTTCCCAAAATTTCCAGAGTGATATTTCAGCATTATCTCACATGAACAGTGGCTGTTCATGAAATTATGAGTTTTATGTACTTATGAATATGTATACAGAGAAATGTATAAAACATATTTTCTAGTAGATTTAGATTAATATAAACCTTTTAAGTAGATCTATAACAGGATTTTGTGGTTATATTTTTCTTACAAAATTTTTTAAGGTAAAAGTTGTATTTGAGCATAAAGGATATTTATTGCTTTATGAATACCTAGAACACTCTATTACATATATAGCATCCTGACTTTTAGACTTTATTTACCTAAATGATTGGGTTTTTCATAATGTATGTAATTCTTAGGATCCCATATTCAAATTTTACCCCTCTTACATATTATTGACAAAATCATAAATCTTGCTTGTGAGTTATTTTGACAATTTTTTGGTATCTATTTTGTGCAAAAGCAAATCACCTGCTTTTTAAAAGGCTTGGTCCTTTCATCATTACAAGATTTTAAAATTTAATTTTCTTATTATATTTTTCCTTAGAGTTACTTGACCATGGCTATCTCCTACTCATCTTTTTTTTTTTTATTACTACATGTTTGTGTGCATAGTGATTACATTCCTTATGGGAATGTACTTAACACATGTCAATCCTTTACCATCCCTTTTCCTGCCTATCTCCCTCTATCCCTTGATCCTCTTCCTGTTAGAAAAATATTTACCTCCCAACTTCCTATTACCTATCTTTTATTTTGTTCTTTGTTTAGACTTTGGGTTTCTCTTACATGAGATATTTAAGCTTACTGTAATATTTAAACTTGTGTGCATGATTTATTTCATTTAACATTATGGTTGCATTCATTGTTCTAAAGATGACTCAAGTTTGTACTTCTTTATGGCAGTGTAGTACACCATTAAGACTTCCGTGTAAGAGTATCGTGTTATCTGCAAATGATGATATTTTGAATTGTTCCTTTAGTATAGATGTCTCTTATACCTTTTGTAATTAATCTAGCTAATGTTTTGAGTACTGTGTTGAACAGGAGTGATGATAATGGATATCTTTTCTTCTTCCTGACTTTAGACAGAAAGCTTTCAGTTTTTCCCCATTTCATATGATGTTGGTAATGGATTTGTCATAAATGGTTTTTAACAGGTTGAGATAAGGTCTTTCTATTCCTGTTTTCTTCAGTTTTTTTTTTTAGCATGAAAGGATAGTGGACTTTGTTAAAGGCTTCTTCTGCACCTACTAAGATGACAATGTGATTTTTAAACTTCTGTTTGTGTGATGTGTTGCACATAATGACTTGCATATATTGAATCAACCTTGTATTCCTGAGATGAAGCTTACTTAGTCACGAAGTATGATCTTTCTGATGATCCATTGCATTTCATTTGCCAGTATCTTGTTGAGAATTTTTGCATGTATATTCAGTAAATAGATTGGTCTATAGTGCTTTCATTTGGTTGGATCTTACCTGGTTTTGAAATCAGGATAATGGTAGCATCCAGGAATGAGGAATGAGTTTGTGAGTACTACTTCCCTTTCAGTTTCATTAAAGATCTTGAGGAGTATTGGAGTTAGATCTTCCCTGATATTTTTGTAGAATTCAGCAATAAATCCATGTAGATTTGGGCTTTTCTAAATTGGCAGGATTTTTATTACTGCCTCAATTTCATTTCCTGTAATTGGATTATTCAGAGTTTTTAAATCTTCTTGCTTTGGTTTTGGAAATTCATATGAATCTAGAAATAGATCCATTTCTTGACTTGTCCAATTTATTGGCTTCAGGTTTCCAAAGTAGTTTTTAATGATCTTTTTTATTTCAGCAGTATCCATTGTGATTTTACCTTTTTAATTTCTAATTGCATTGATATGGCTCTTCTCTGTCTTTTTGTTATTGTTGGTTAGATTGCTAAGCATTTATCTGTTTTGTTTTTTTCTTTTGAAGAACCAACTTTGGTTTATTTATTCTTTGTACTTTTTTAAAAGTCTCAATTCCATTGATTTATGTTCTCATCTGTCTAATTTCCTACCTTATATGAGCTTTGGGTTTGCATTGTTCTTGTTTTTCTAAGAGATTGAGGTACAGCATTAACTTATTTATTTGGGCTCAGCCTATTTTTGTGATGTGGACATTCACAGCTGAACACTTCCCTCTTAAGACTGCTTTTATTGTGTTCCATAAGTTCTGGTGTGTTTTACTGGCATTATCGTTTAGTTCCAGACACTGTCTTTTTTCCTCCTTGATTTCTTCTGTAACCCAGGGTTTGATTATCTTGTTTAGTTTTCATGCATTGGGTAGTTATTGTATTTTCTTTTATCATTGGTTTCTAGTTTCATTGTACCATAATCTGATAATATCCATGTTTCTGTTTGTGTGGTGTGTGTGTTGATGCGTGTGTGTGTGTGTGTGTGTGTGTGTGTGTGTGTGTGTACACACCCTGAGGCTTGCAAGTTGATTGTAGTGGAAAAGTTTGTTTCTAGTATGGAGATCTCTTTAATTGTTATGTACTTTCCAGTGTGGTGCCCTGTGGGTGTGGCTGTTTGCTTTTGCCTCTTGTTCTAGGTTCCAGCCAACTCCATAGCAGCGTATTTGGCCCAGTACTCAGTTCTCCAGGAGTGGCCTGTGGTATTGTTAATGACCCCAAGGCAATCCAGGCACTGGCACCCCAAGAAAACCTGTTAATAGCAACAGCTGTATCACATTGGCTTTATTAATATAGCACCATCAGTTGTATCATTAGGTACAAACTGAACATTGACAAACCATTAGAACCAATAACACACTCCTAACTATAGAAAATAGATTAGTAACTATAGTATAAACTTACACAAATTCAGTACTGACCTTTTAAGGAAAGCATGAACAAGGTAATGAAAAAGATAAGCAGAGAGCAAAATACAGGAAATAAAAGATAAAGAGGAAGAGAAAAATGTAAGGGGAAGATAGAGAAAAGAAATTAAAAGAGGAAAGATAAACAGAAAAAATCCCTGAAATCTCCATAAAACCTGAAGAAGGCAAGAGAAAAATTTTTAAAACCTGAGTGAGAGCTGGGGATATAGCTCAGTGGAATAAGCGCCTGCCTAGCAAGCGCAGGGTCCTGAGTTCAATCCCCAGTACTGCCAAAAAAAAAAAAAAAAAAACTTGAGTGAAAGAAAAATTTCTGTGTTATTGAGTGAATGATTTCTTTCAGTCTTGGGAACAGGCCAGTCATGATTTTCTTTGCCTAACTTTAGGGAAAATGGGTTTTGAGAAGCCCACTGTTACCATCCACACTAAGGCATACCCTTGCTTCCATTGGTAGATAGAAAGTGTGGTCAGCCCTCTGTTCTCTGCTGGATATAGGGGACGAGTATGGGGAGGATCAAGGGGATTATTGAACTTTATGTTGATAGTTGCAGGATCTGGTTGTTCCCTTATCCTGATCTTCCCAGGCTTTATCCTTATGCAAGGTCAGGTTGGCTGGTTAGTCTTTGCCTCTGCTGCCCAGTGCCAAGGGGAAGCAAACTGTAGAGCTGGCTTGGAGTTTGTAGAAGGTCACACCTTTGCATTTGGCCTGCTTGTTCCATTAGGCCTGCTTGTTCGGGGCAGGAGGGGAGCTGTGTGCTTGCGTGGGATGCAAGGAGCGCTGCATGTTCAGCCTGTGACCTTTTCAGTCACCAGGTGTTTTAAAGCTGCACTTTATCCTTCCTTCTCCTTGCCACAAGATTGCTGTTTCTTTCTCTGTTGTTTCTGGTTTAGCAAGCTAACATTTGAGTCAGTAGTTTCTTGCCAGTCTCCATTAATCTTCTCAGTGTAGTCAATCTGATTTGTTTCTCCTCTTTAGAGGCCTAGATGTTCTCTACTTCATTATCACCTGGCTCTCCAGACCTCATCTTTTTTGTTGTTAGCTCCACTTACTAGTTCTGAACCTCTTGATTTGATAAAACTACTCCCCCGTGCCCCGCTCTGGTTGTCTCTTTCCTAGTGCTGCTTGTACACACAGGATGCTGTGCCTTCACACATCTGTGGATGAGCAGACTGCCAGCCCTCCCTTAGGTCCAGTCATGTAGTAACTATTAAGCATCTGCTGTATTCCTGTGTGTTCTTCACGACCTTTCTCAGGATTCACCATATACAAATAACAAGAGCTGTAAGTGCTCATCCTAGTGCTTGCTCAGCTCCAACATGTTAGTAAAAGTTCAACCCATTGTCCACTGGCAGATTGACTTTCTTTTTGAGGGGCCTTTACCCTGCAAAGTGAGTATGTTCTTCTCCAGTTGTACAGCACTTAACGCAAGCACTGTTACTGAGATTTTTATATTTGATAAGTGTTCACTCATCACCTGCTGTGTGTCAGGCACTGCTTTAGGTCAATACTAATTGCCCATACATTCTAGTAGGGCAACTAAACATGTTTACAATATGTGTCTGTATATGTATATTTCACTTTGTTAAATGTGAAAATTTAGTATTTGTTACTATATGCTGTTTTGTATGTTTTGTGTAATTGAAGTGTATCTGGTCTCAAAGTCGTGTGGGGTTTTCAAGAACAATGTTTTTAGTGTTTTTGTGTGTAGTGTTGGAAGAGTGCTGAATACCAAAGAGATACTTAATATGTTGTTCAATGACTTCACTGAGAATGGGCTCCTAGTGAAGTACATTGGAATGAGGTACAAACCCCCGCATACCATTGCGTGAATACATTGTTCATTTGAATGCTAAGCTTCTATATGAATGTCCTCCTGTATTAATGGGTATCTCTATTATGGGTTCAGGATGTAGTGATTTACTACAGGAACACCTAGCAGCTTCATGAAACTTTACACTGTAAATATTGCAGCATTTCTAGACCTAGAATTATAACCATAAACATTGATAATAAGGATTTGTATGCACAACTGTATAATTTCTCAATACAGTAATAAAAGTGAGAAATATTGAAACATTCAGAAACTTCATAGGAACTAGAATATCATATGGAAGCTTTGTAAAGGTAATTTTGCTACATGAATATAGATTTACTTAAAGGATACAGAACTACACTAAATTGGCTCTACCTAGCTAAGTAGAAATTAACAGTCTGCACATGTGGCAAAATGGACACACCTCAGTGAAGGGAAGACTCACAATAGAGGAGTGTGTAATGTTCTTAAAGGCCTGATGTCCTCTGAGGGATTTTGGCAGTGATTGGCGGAGACTGGTGTACCCCCAGGTGTTTATATGCATTACTCAATCATGTCAACTTTCTTAGCCAAATCCAGACAAAAAGTCACCAGCATAGTCCTCATGAAGCCAAAGACATTGCTTATGAATATCTGTACCTAGGACTTTATTGTCAAAACCTAAGGAATTTAACATACATGGAATCTAGAATTTCATGAGCAAAATTATCATTTGCTCAGATTATTTTTAAGAATGCTTTGTGTATTTGAATAGTGATTCAGTGAACTCTTTCACATACAGTACTTATGAATAGTTGACCTAAATTTTTTCCAATACAGGATGTTTTCACTTCACTCACAGTCAGCCTGTCTTGGAATTGAAAGTTTTTTTGTTTTTTCTTTGTTTTAACTTTATTTTGTGAGAATAGGCTGAGCATTGCTGAGCTTTGGAATATTATAGATCCTGGCTATGGGCTGTGGTAACCAAGATAAGGTGGATTGGAAGAAGAAGAGCCGAGCATGAAGAAAAAATATTTTCTTGTACCAGATACATATTTCAGAGGATATTCTACAAAGATACTCATTTGATTGAAGGCATAAGAGATCTTTTAAAATTGTTAGAGGCATCCTGTCCCATTTCTTTCTCTAAAAGTCTACACAGTCCCAGCAGTTTAGGATGTCAATGGAAACAAATTTTAGTCTTTCTTTGGGAAAATTTATGTGGACATTCTGACTCTTAAGCAAACTCACAATTAATTATATATGTCTATATAAAAATTTCAGTGAGAATAGAATGTAAGAGAACACTAACCAAGCCAATTATTAAAGTCAGAAGAACAGCAAAGAATACTGCAAATAATAATGAGAAAAAACTAACCTATAAGCTATAATAATTAAATTCATTATATGTGCAAAGTTTTATCATTAGAACAGATTATAGATTTAAGTATGTGTGAAAATTTTATGTGTGATAAAAATGCATTTCAAGTCAATGAGGAAGAGATTAGTTTTTCTAAACAAATTTGGGGAATTGGCTGAACCATTTAGGGAAAAACAAAACAAAATGAAAACAAAACACCACAGGATCTCCACTGCAATCTTTATACCAAAATTAATTCCAGAGAAATAAAATTTTAAAATTACAAACTGTAGTTATAAAAGTACTAGTAGAAAACATGGACAACTTATTTCCAGAAATTTTCATTAGGAAAAAAACTTTCTAGTAAAGCTCCTGACATGGAATTCTTAAAGAAAAAACATAGATAAATTGACTACATAAACATTAAAACCTTACCGTCTACAAAAATAATCATAGACAAAATCAAAAGATAGTTGACAGTCTGGGGAAAAAGGTTTGCAGCACATATGGCGAAGGGCTTATTGCCTATTATGTAATGAGTGTAGCAAATTAGGGGAAAAAACAGTAAGTGGATGAAAGAAATTTTTAATTTTGGATTGTTTAATTGATATGACAGAAATCCAGCTTCAGGGGCTTAAAATAGGGCTTTCCTTTTCTCACATAAAAAGCCTGAAAGCAGTCCAGGCCCTTAGGCTGGCACTGCGGTTCCATGATGTGTCTGGTCCTTGGATTCCTTTTCTGTCTGGCTATCTTTAGTGGGTGGTTGTATTTTTCCTGCCCACGAGGTGCTCTTCCACTTAGAGGCACTGCATCTAAGACAATTGGCAGCTGCCAGTAAGATGTGTGCTAGTCCAGTCTGCCCTTTAACAAGCTTTGCTGGAAACTCTGCCCCTTTACAGAGAGATAAATAATTGTATGGTCTCACTCAATTGTGAAATCCAAAAACATTGATCTCACAGAAGATGAGCTACCAGAGGATTCTGGTCATAAAGGAAGGGAAATATGGGACTGTGTGGGCCTGCAGCACTTCCCTTACAGGTATGCCAGTAATCACCTCACTTCCTTCCATTGCGCCCTGCCTTGTGCAGGTTCCACTGCCTCTCAGTAGCACCAGGGGTGGTGACCAAGCCTTTTAACTTTTGGACATTTAGGAGCCTCTTAAGATGCAAACCATACCATGGGTATTTAAGTTTATTCATAAATAAATTCAAAGCAAGGTAACAGCGAGACCATTTTTTCCTGAATCAGATTAGCAATAAAGGATTTCCAAATATCCACTTTTGGTAAGGTTATGGGAAAATGGGCCGCCTAAACTGCTTCTTGTGGGTGTAGATGTTTTTAGAAGACAGTTTGGGAATCTGTAGCAAATAATTGCTGCAACTCACACAGCCAGTGGGGTCCTGAGAAGGGATGACAGGGAGATTAAGAAAAAACTAGACACATACTAAAAGGAAAGCTGGGACCAGGTGCAACTCCCTGTATTACTTTTGGAAGGGAGGGTGCATTGTAATTGGCTCAGTACCCAGTTCTCTAGAAACAAACCACGGTATTACTGATGACACAAAGACAAACCAGATGCTGACATACAATAAAAAAATTTAATAGTGTCTTAGTCACTTTTTTCTTGCTGCTGAGACAAAATACCTGACACCCAAAATTAAGGAAGGAAAGGTTGACTTAGCTCACAGTTTGTGGAGGTTTCAGTCAATAATCAGTTGGCTCCAAGGCAGAGTGGTGTGACACAGGGGAGACTGTTCAAGGCAGCAGACAGCAAGAGTAAAAAGTAGCGGAGGGTGGGGGCAAGCCTCTTTTCCTCCCTTATATTGTGACCAGGACACCCTGCCCCACCCCCGGGTGCAGGTGTATCACTCACACAATCTCCAGGCCCTGCACTTGCACAGGACAAGGATGTTTACAAAGTGAGGACCCTGGCTTGCTGCTGAGTTGCTTATTTAAACTTATAAACTTCTCAAATTGACACAGTATATCAACCATTACAAATAGCAACAACTATTCCACCTTGGGAATAGCAATGAAATTGGCACCAATAATAAAGAAAAACTGGATACTGATATAACATAAAAGCCCATAAAAGCTACAACTGTTCTTCCCTTAACAAAAGAAAATAAAACAGACACAAGGACAAATCACATACTGACTTAAGTATGTACCAAATGGAACAGTTATACCACCATTAACAATAGAAAGGAATTCAACAATAATATCCTAGAGTCAACTGATATCTAAAGACCAATAAAGCTAGTAAAAATGGAGGATGTGGGGAAGGGGAAAATTAAACAGGTAAAATTTGGAAACTAAAGAAAAAGAATGTGAGAAGGATGAGAGAAAAATTAGATAAAGGGTGGAATAAAAGGAAATAGAATTTGACAGATAAAAAGAAAAATGCAGGGCAAAAGAAAAAAAAATCAATGAAAAATAAGAGTCCAAAAAAATTCCTGTATGGTTTTGAGTAAGTGCTTTCTCTCTAGGGTATTGGAATCTAGTAGATATAGGTGAGGGAAACTGAGTCACTACTAAGTCCTGTTTTGTTTCTATAGTCATGTTTTTGTGTATGAATGATGAGTCCTTCCCCACCTTTCTGCTTGGCATAGTCTGCCAGTGGTGTGTGCCCTAGGGATGTACTCACTCCTGAGCTGCTAGCTTCCATGTCTCTCTATGTGCTCCAAGTCACTGATTTCTCTACCTAGCTTTATGGCCTGCAGTTCTGTGAGATACTCATGCCTGCTCCGTATGTCACTCTGTTCATACACCCCAGGATGTGGCAACTGTGCACGCCAAATTGTATCTGTTATGTTGTTGACAAATGGGAAAAGAAAACAAATCAGAGTTCTATGCTACCCAGTGGGGTGGGGTGTTTTAACCTACTAGATTTAATGCTAGCACTTTTAAACCCACCCCCACTCCTGTGCCCAAACCACATGCAATCTGGCTTCTTACCACATCCTTCCTGGCTTCAGCTTAAATTTCTCTTGGAGTCTATGTCTAGCCCATGACCTGCTCACAAAGGTCTGTTGTGGTTGTGTTCTACCCAGTCACTGTGGCAGAGAGACCCCAGAAATCCTGAAGTGTAGTTTTCTGTAGTTGAGTCTTCCTAAAATGGCTCCTGATTAAATCCTCTAACTGTGATGGGCACTGCACAGGATTTCTTCGCCAACTCTAGCCAGCCATGCAGAAGTATTTTCAGAGTAAAATCCCACATTGTTTTTGCAGTTAATAATAATAGTGGACTTTTCTTGGGGCAAGTGCTGTTCATTATTTCTTACTGTAGCTGCTGACGTGCTCTAGACTGACCCTCTCCCTTTGTTAGCAGGGAGTCAGGGTTAGCATTTCAGAATGCTTCATTTTTTTCTCTGCATTGTGTTAACTTTCTCTAGTTTCACTCTAGTTTCTCTATTTTCTAGTTTTCCTGCTCTTCCTTAATTTCTAGAGATCTACTTAGTTTTTCTTTACAAAGTTGTTTTTCACGTGTCTCAATTCTAGGTTCCAGAGAGGCTGTGTTTTGCCGCCACTCTTAATCCACCATTTTTAATTTCCCTGAATTTTTTTTTTTTTCATTTATTTTCCTTCAGTCTCCCTGCACCTTCCCCCCATAGTGCTGGAGCTTTAACTCAGGATCTCACACATGCTGGGCAATCACTTTACCACTGAGCCATACCTCCAATCCCATCTCTGTGTTACTTGATTTGATTTTTTTTGTCTTTTCTTCTGCTCAGTCAGTTTGCCTATTTTACCTATATTATCTTTATTTTCGGTTTTGGTCTTTGTCATTCCAAAGACAGAGGTCTCACTGAAACAACTAGTGATCCAAAATTGTCTGTACTCGTAACATTTGATGTGATGAGGCTGAACTGAACGCTTTCTGTGTATGAATAAATACTGCCATCTTGAAGCCCACATCATAAACCAAGGAAAGTTACTAAGTTTCTCTTGAGTAAGAGCAGGCACTCCTGTGCTTATTAGGTTGCTAGAAGGGATTATGCAGTCTCTTGCTCAGACAGTGTCAGCCTGATGTGCTGTGTCCTGGAATCTGGTTATTTCACTGTTTAGCAGGAAGACTTTGACTTCAGCCTCTTTGTTTTCACTGTGTAGCTTCTTCTTGCCCTGAGGTGATCCTGATGATCGTAAGTCTTAATTCTCTCTGGGCACACTTCTAGCCCTTACTTGAACCTATCTAGAGAGTAATGTGAATTCTTCAGGCTTAAGGAGGAAGTATTTTATATTTTTCTCTCTATCTGGAATCTGAGCCTACATGAGGGGTTGGTACACTCTTTTCTTTGAAAAGGCCAAACATTAAAGCTTATGGGCTTTATAAGCTATATCCTGGTATTTTTTTGGCATATTTTCCTCTTCTACTGCCTTTCTTCTTTGTTAGGTTAGATTTATTTTTCTTGTATGTGTTTTTCTCTGCCCTTTTAGGGCATGCCTTTTTTCTTCCTTTCCCATCAGTTCACTAAGGTGTGGGGAGGGAATGAAGATAAAGGTATGTATTTAATCTACTAAGTTTAACCAGAAGCTCCCCTGAAATCCAATTTGGTTGGTTTTTATTTTTACTACTCTCTTTGATAGTTCTTGGGTTAATTTTGCATTTGTTCTCCACGTGCTCACTTGCTATGCCAGATGTTTGAGAAGATGTCCTTGGGGAAGAAAAATGAGGGGTTTTGAAATGTGTAATGTTCTTGAAAGGCTCACAGTGATTCCGTGTGTGAGATCTCGAGGAGTCTGGGCTGTTTGTAAGCACCACAATCTCTTAATAGAAATATAGTTTCATCCTTATTTGTATAAACCATCAGGAGCATTTTTAAATGTTTGTAATAAAGTTTGTGGCTTATTGTTTAAAATTGAATTTAAGTTAGTAAATCAAAGCTTTTGGTGGTGTACCCCTGACAGCAGGGAGAGTCTAGTAAGTGATCCCCAAGAGCTGATCAAAGGGCGTTGTTGAACATTTTTTTGTGTATTTTTGTTTTGGTCCTTTAATCTGGTAGTGTTTCCAATTCCTCTCAGAATACACTAATGCACCCTCCACCCCCACTGTCATTTGGCAGCACCCACCTTGTCTGCCAAATGGCTGCTGATCAGGCATAAGCCTGTCTTTGCCATTCAGTCTATATGAGGTATGAACAATGATGATTTTCAGGAAATAGGCATCTTTCAAGATCTTACTCCTACCACGTTTTTGTTCTAGTGATCAAATGAAAGTTGAAAACTAGAAAAGTAAAATCCACTAAAAATGACTGCTGATTCTTTCTGCCTAGGTTCCCCTTTCCTTGCCAGTGAAGATGGTGTGCTTGGCGGTGTGATCGTTCTCCGATCGTGCAGGTGTTCTGCAGAGCCAGACTCCTCCCAGGACAAGCAGACACTTCTAGGTAAGTTGAACCTGTCTATGCTGTACGTTTTTCTTTTCTTTTTTTTAAAGGAATGACAAAGTTTATATAGCCTCAAATCAGTAAATTTAAGGCACGAGAGGGATGGTTATACACATTGATACGTACATATCCCTGATCTACTGATCTTTCTCCATAGCTAGATATGCAAAAGATGAATGTTTATTTGTATGTACATACTTACAGCATAGTTTTCAACTGGGTTTAGAACCTGGGACCTTCAGTTCCATCCATAATTAAGAACGTCAGCCCTTACTCTATAGAGCTTTTGAGGTAACCCTCAGAACAGTATATACAGTAACACAGAAAGAAGTTTCTTCTTATTTCCCCTCCCCCAGAGGAATTGGAGACCATTTAAGAGCTACTTGCCTGGAAGTCAGTCCTGGCTCCATGTCTTGTTAGCTGCAGTGCCTTCGTGCATGTGTCCCACTGTTCGTGCCACTTCCTCATCTGTAAAATGAGGACATCTGCCCTAGCCTTCTCATAAAGCTGTGGTGAAGGAGGGTCAAGTGAGTGCTTGTGCACATTTGCAGATGTCCATCCAGATGTGTGGTTTGAGTCTAGCCAAGCACACCAGTCAGGACAAAGCCCATCCCACCCTCATTTTCCAAGGCACAGACTGGTGGGATCATCACTGCCCACTGGTTGCCTGTCTTGATTCATCTATCCAGAGAGATACTTCTCAAAAATCTACTTAAAGATGAAATATAAGATAGTAGGGAACATGTGTGTTTTTTTTAAATTAACTTTTTAATTGAAGTGTACATACATTCAGGAAGGTGCACTAATCATAACTGGAACTTCTTGATGAATTATTGGAAATGAATCCACCCTATACAATCAGCTCTCAGATTTAAACAATGGAACTGCAGCCCTAGGAGCCCCCTGGTGACCCTTTCTTGTCTCTAGGTCCTCAAAACTCAACCACTGTGCTAACTTCTAATACCTTGATGTATTTGAAAGGGCAGGATATACGTTCTTTGTATCTGATCTTTAGCCAGCATCAAGCCTGATAGATTTGTCTACATTGCATGAAGCAAGAGTCTGCTCATTTTTATTCCTGTGTAGCAGCCTAGTATATGGATGTGGCATAGTGTATTAATCTAGGTAGCTCAACTGTATAAAGCCCCATATAGAAAGTAGGGCTGGAACCTGATCCATATTATATAATTGTTGTTAATTGCTGTAGTACAAATCTCTTCCTACTCTGAGGTTCTTTCAGTCTATAGAATAGCATATCGAGTGCTTCTTATGTGTGTACAAGTATTTTTTGCTATAGAAGCCTAAAGCATTTTCCTAAAATCTCTTCATTCATTGATTCTTTTGACGTGAAAGACCATTACTGTGTATTCACTGGGACTCCACCTTCTGACCTCGTTTTTTTTTTCCTCACAGTGTTTCTACCTATTATCCCTGGTACTAAGGTTGCTCTGAGGAAATGTTTCTTAAATGACCATCTTTTGTTAAACCAAGATAGTGATTTTCTTTTTTGCTATGTTAACTATTATTGAGTCCATTGAATGTTCTTTACAGTTAAGTAGCAGGGAATTGATTTTAAATGCTTGTAGAAGACTTACCTTGGCCTTCAATAAAAACTTAGAAGAATAACCCTTCGTATTTGCGAGTAGAGTTATTAAAACAGTATAATGGGTTATTCCTAGGAAGAGGCATCCCAGTTGTTTACTGTGCCTGGACTTTTGCTCACTTAAGTGAATCCTGAAAATTATAAGGGCCCTATGGTTGTCTTCTCATTTTGGGTAATGTAGTATAAAAATGCATTTTCAAAGTGTATGATGAGTGTGTGTTGGTAGTATAGTGGTAAGCATAGCTGCCTTCCAAAGTATATAAGTAATAGTACTTTAGCCCCATGTTAAGTAGTTTTTATTACAAAGGCAGTGATTTACAAACTGTTTCTCCCTCTTTATCTCCTAGCAGTAAGTATAAAGTGCTAATTTCTAAAGGAAGTGAAATCTTGTTGTTTCAAAGGTAATTACAGGAATTGATGTGTGTGACATGTATCTACTAAATCCTGATACACATAGGCTAAGTTCAACTTATGCCACCAATAATATGGATTTTTCTTTTCTCACCTTAAGAAAGTTATGAATGTTCAGTATATGGCAATAAAATAAATTCATACAGTACAGAAAAGGTAGGAAACAAGATATGAAGGTCGCTTTTGCCATCCCATTACCAGAGCAACCAGTCTGTATTTCTGGTTATTCTTGAAGGAAACACTCACTCTATAGAATGTGCTCATGTTTGTTTCTTGATGCATTTGTAAACTTGTGTCTCCTTGTTCTGAAAAGAAAAATCTCACACCATATCCATTTCCTCTTCCCTCCTGATTTCGGTTAGAATTGTAACTTTAATTTGAAATAATTTATTTTGATTTTATCCAAAACTGTAACACACCATTTCTTTTTTTTTTTTTTTATTTTTTTTATTTTTTTATTTTTTATTTTATTTCACCATTTCTTGATTCATCAGCTTTACATAATCTCTATCAACCATTCCATCACTCTTTCAGCTTTGTAATTTGAGGAACGTTCATGTACTTTTGCTCTTCTTCTGTCCCATACTGCACCTCAACCTCTATCAACCATACAGTTATTGTTACAGTTTTAATATTTGTATTTTTTTCCAATAGCTATGCTTATCTTCTATGCTTTATTTAGAAATTGATTCCAAATAGTGACAATCAGTAAGTAGCATTGACATTATCAAGATTGTATAAGTATTGGTTGCATCGTGTCACAGTACTGGAAGCTTAGACTTGTGGAGAAGTATGTGTCATAAACTTCTGCTTTTAAAAGGAGGCATTCAGATGTTAAGATTGGGGACTGGGTGTGTAACTCAGAGGTAGAATGCTTATTTACTCCTGGGTTCGGTCCCTTACATGCACGTGAGCATGCATGCACACACACGCATGCATACACGCACAAGCATACATCAAGATTGAGTGGATTGTTCTGTGCTGTACTGTATCCTTTCAGTTGTTCTATATCAAACCATAATTTAAATTACTTAGATGGCTTCATATTAGATCATGGCTCCTACATGCTCATTATATCCAGAATGAGCCTGTAAGTTTTTCTTTCTTACATATCCAAATAAAACAAAAGAATTCTCAAAATTAATAGAAGAAACTTAAAATGCTAAAGTTACAAAAAGAATAGATACTGTATATTATTGTTACTTTTTTGTCTCTAAGAATAGTATAATTAAACAGTTTCTAATTTTAGCCTTTTCTGTGTCTGCTTTCTTTACTGAAAACCATAATGTTCCCATTATACCACAAAAGCAGTTGAGTGGAGCCCTGTTGCCACATGATGGAGTTTCCAGGATGCCATTATTGAGGCTTTCTTCTTGACAAATATAGGAGTGAGCTGCTTTCAGAATGATATGTCTTGAGTGCAGAACACTTTTGAAATTTATTTTTTGTTTACTGATTCATGAGTAGAATTGGAAAGTCTCAGATGTGAACTTCCCAAGTCCCCTTGTGTTACCTTCTTGCTGGTGCTTTGTCCTTAAATTATTTGAGACTCCTTCCTTCAAGAGGTGGAGCTTAAATTCCTCCTCTCCCTAGTGTGGCCTGGACTTTAGGGACTTGCTTCCGATGAATGAGAGTATGGCAAGAGTGAGGGTGTGATTTCTGAGACCAGGTGAGAGAGTATTGTGGATTCTCCTCATGCAGTCTGTTGACACTCAGTGGGTGAGCGCTGCCACACTGGAAGGAAACTCACACAGTGTTTTGGAGTGTAGCTAAAAAACTATGATCACCTTCCAGCAGTCTATGAAGCACTGACCTTCCTGCCAGCAGCCTCAGAGATCTGCATGAGCCTCAGGGAACCAGCCCCGGCCACCTTGGGTGGAATCTCTTGAGAGACCCTGCAGTAGACTCCCCCACAAAATGACTCTAGAGTTTCTAACCCACAGAAGTTGTGAGATGATAAATATTTGTTGTATTAAGCTACTATATTTTAGAATGATTTATTATGCCCCAATAGATAACTAACAAGTCTTTTAAATTTCCTGCCAACAAATAGCCCTCTTGTTTGCCTAAGAACTGTGATGAGAAGCTGCTCTCTTATATCTTTGGGCAGCTCCGTCAGACTTCTGTTTCTATCACTGGGTCCTGGTTTTCACCGTGGAGCCTGTGGGACAAATCTGATCAGTGTCCTCCTATATTGTTGTCCTTACTCACGTTTTCCCAGACTTTCTCCGTAGCCTACTCACCCCCAGGTTTCTGTACTCTTATTTGTCATCTCTCTCCTATCTGCAGACTTCCACCAGAGTTCTCTCTCTCAGATGCATGCAGCCCCTTCGAGAAACATAACCTTGGGCCCCAGACTAGGGGCAGTTGGTAGAGAAGAGGTGGCCTTGAAGCAGAAAGGGCAAAAATGGGAGCATGATTGAGAAAACCATGTAATTCCCAGGATCAGACAGACAGTGGTAAAAGCAAGAATGACATAAGTATATGTCATTTAGCTCATGTTACGTGTAAGCTAAATGTTGAATAACTGTCCATATATGTTACAATAAGAACAAAATATGTACTTCTTACTATTATCCATGCTTTCTTTTTATCGATTAATTGATTGATTCATTGAGTGATTGAGCTAGGGTCTTATTATGTAGTTCGGGCTGGCTTTGAACTCACTATGTATACACCAAGGCTGGCTTCAAACTTGTGATCTTCCAGCCTCAGCCTCCAGAATGCTGGAAGTGTAGGTGTGCACTGCAAACTTGTGATCTTCCAGCCTCAGCCTCCAGAATGCTGGACGTGTAGGTGTGCACTGGGACTCCTGTCCTAATTTTTATTTTTGATTGACATGTACATTTTAAGGGGTACAATGTGGTATTTCAGTTTATTGATACATTAAATAATGATCAAATCAGTGTAATTAGCATATCCAACGGTAAACTTTTATTATTTCTCTGTGATAAGAACATTCAAAATTTTCTAGCCATTTTGAAATATACAGTGCATCATTGTTAACTGGACCTACACTACTATACCACAGAATCTTAGAACTTACTCTTCCTATCTAATTATACCATTGTAGCAATCAAGTGACCTTACCCTACACTTCCCACTACACTCCTTTCCCCTACCTCTCTGGTCTCAACTTTTACTTTTGAGCTTTTTTTAGATTCCACATACGTCATTGTTCCTACTTTTCAATTTTTCTACAAGGACATACATAGACACACATGCTCACACACCGACCTCTGTTGGTTATTTCCCTATAGTTTAGAAGTGAACTGTATAACTTTATGAGAAAAACCCTCCCCTGCTAGGATTAAGGGCAGGTAGCCTGGGTAAGCTATAAGGGACCGAAAGAGGTGTGGTCTTGTCATTTGTTGCTTGTGGCTTCTGATTGCCTTGCTGCCTTCTGCCTGCCATGAATTGTTTTTCCTCTGTGATGCCTGTCTGTCATGCCAGCCAACTATGAGTTAAAACCTCTTTAAACTGTGAACCCAAATGAGCCTTTCTTCCTTTAACTTTCAGAGTTGGATATTTTATGTCAGCAATGACAAAAGTAACTAAGACACGTTCTAAATCATGTCTTACAAAAGGCCAGGTTTTTCCCCCAGTAACTTTTCCTTGCTCTTGCCTTTGCTGGTAATTCCCTACCTCAGTAACATCCTGTCTTTAACACCTGTATCAGATATGAATCTTGGAATTCTCTGGAAGCCTTTTCTTCTAGGGAATTTGCTCACTCCCTGTGCTCTGTTAGCACTAAGCAATTAACATGTCTTGTAACACTATGACACTCTTGGCCAGATATTAAAGTTGTCCTTCCTCAGAGGCCACCAATTCTTCATGTTGTTTCTGAACCCAGTTTATTTGAAAGGACTAGACCACAGTTCTCTGAGCCCCTGTGAAACACACACATGTATACAGTGGTTTGAAGTATCTTTCCAGACATTAGACATTTCCTCCTTCTGAAAGTCATGCCACTACCCTGTGAATGTTTGAAGGCAGAGTCTGTGTCCTATTGAATTTTGGTATCCACTTCTGTAATACGCGCTCAGTAATTTTTGGATAAATGAATAAGTGCCAAATGGAGTTTTTGTACTGATTATCTAGCAGAATTTTTTTGAAAAATTGATTACTCTTTTAGAGAACTGAAAAGCCATGGAAATATCCTCATATGCTCAAAACAGCTACATGGTGTGGAAATTTGGGTAATGAGTGTCCAGGAACAAGAAGGTCTGGAGAGAGTTTAAATGAATTGCAGCAGTCATTTTCTGCAAACAGCCTGTGGAAGGACAATTTGGAACTGAACATGTTTGCAACACTCATCCTGCCACTTCCCTCTCCCCGGATCATGAGATGCTGACAGAGCCCAGTCTACAATTGGCAAACTTAACACAAAGCAAATGCTGGTTCCTGGGTGAAACAGCTGAAAAGAATTAATTTTCTCCTCTGCTTTTAGAGAAAAGAAGCCAATATATTTTTACCTGCTAAAGTATAATTACATGTGCTTTCCAGGCCCCTACAGAAGTGCTTTATTGAGGCTGCTGTTCATAGTATGGTTAAAAATGTGCAACAAAAGCACATTAAGCCTTCCAGTGGAAACATGAGTTCTTTGCCATTTTAAGGTTGTGATTCCATATAGGTAATTAGAATATATGAAAATATTTTGCATAAATTCCCAGTATTCCTTCTGAAATGCATTTCTTCCTTTGTACCCTGCACCCCATGTACTCATTAGAGCCTCATAGACTCTTTGTGAAGTTCAGAGGTTCATGCCTTACGTTGGTCCATAGGAAGCCATGAGTTAAGGGACCAGTGAGAAACAGACTTCCTATATTTGAATAAAATCTTAAAGATTTCAGGATAGATGTATATGGGTTCCAAGGAGTAAAACAATTTGTGTATTTGGGCAATAGTCTTTCGTCTTAAACGGATTTTAGGCCCACACTTTATCCAGAGCCTGATTATCCGATGAGCACACATGGTAATTGTTACTTTGCCATTAAATTTACCCCACCTTACTTACAGAAGAAGTTCTTTCCTATCTAGGAATGTATTTTATGCTGCAATAATTGAGTGTTGTATATAATACTGCTTCTGTTTATCCAGCTACTCCTTCCCCCATTTTTTTATCTTATTATGAAAATGTGTCATATATTTTTAAAGGACGGACATCACAAATGTGTTAGTTATAAAGGATAATAATAAAACGAACACCTGTAGACCTGCCACCCGCCCTAAGAAATTGCCTATTACCCATATCTTTGAAGCCCCCATGTGGGCCTCTCTGATCTTACTACTTTGTTTCTCCCTTTTTTAATTTCATGTTTTACCTCTTGGTTTTCCTTAAAGCATTTTCCCATGTGATGCATTCAGAAAGAGTTTAGTGTTGTTTGGGTTTGAATTTTATATAAATGGTATGTCATAATTGTTCTATGAGAAGTTTTGCATTTTCTTATATTACCTGAAAGGATAATGAGATCCTTTTTCATTTTCCAGTTAATTCTATCAAATCAAGCTGCTCTCTAGTTGCCAACTAGAACATAAGTACTGTGTCTATCCGTCCTTTCCTCCTTTTTTTCAGAATAGGCAGAGTTCTTTATCACTCTTGTTTTTGCTGTGGTTTAAAAAATTTTTTTTAGATGTTAGATTGACTTGATGCTTCCTGGAACATTGAAAAGACAGAAAGTCATTTTACTGTAAGTTAAAATTCCAACTGCTGCTTGGTTTTAGTGGCATTAAAAATTTGGTGAGCACATATAAACACGTGCACTTCAAAGGACCTTCTCTGTCGGGGCACCACCAGTGTCTTCTTTCCATTACATGGCACATGCCACTGTGAGCACTTATGACTAGGCATTTCTGTGAAGCTCACATGATTGTAAAACTAACCCTCAAAGAGAAGGCAAATTAGTTTGTGGGCTAGCAGGAGGGAAAGAAGCCTTGTGGATTTTTGTCTGATGTTAATAATTCATCTGAAAAATGGAATTAAAACTTTGCTGTATAAGAGGATCCCGTGAATTTCCATGTAGGAAGGTCATTTCTTTATTGCCTTAACAATGCTTTGTAATTGTTACATCTTTGCTGTGGTTTTAGGAGACATGTTGTGTTCTATGCGCTATTTAAGGAATAGATATAAATACCCAAGTAAGTTAAATGCCAAATGAATAAGGCAGATGTGGTACTTAAGCTTTTCAGTGGTGCAGTAGCATTAATCTGTTGAGGTGGTATTCTGAGTTTGGTATCTTCAGAAAATTTTTGTTTATGAAACAAAAAGATGTTGATGACACGTCTCTATAATTACTGCTTTAACAGAACATTTTGTCCTTTAAACATCAGGAAAACACTTTAGAAATTGGAAATAGATTTTCATCTGTACATTATTTCTCTTTCATGAGAAGTATAGTTCTAGCCATCATCTAACCAGAATTTTAATAGGGTTTTTGCTGCAAAGTATAGAATTAGAACATAAAGTATAGAATATAAAGATTTGTGTATAGAATTCTAGTGATTTTATAGTTATTGCTGTGGTTCTTCTTAACTTCCCAGAAAAACATTTTGGCATATTTTATAGTTTTCATTAGTGTAATAGAGATCACTCTAGCTTGAAATAAATCTTTTAAAAGTTGTTGAATGAATAAAGCCATGTTTCAGTAAAAATTGTTTCACTGAATGGACTTTGGTTCACCAGAGAACTTCCAAATCCCAGCCAGTGGCCCCTTATTTACAGTAGTTTCTAATCCAATAAATTAATAAAACAGGAAGAGAATTGAAACGTCCTTCAGGGCTTGTATTACTATTTGACCCACATCCTTCCCTTTGCAGTCACCATCCTTCTTTAGTCTTGAACAATGCTTGAGTATTGGAAAAAGGGAGCATTACTTTCTTAGCTCAGCATAACTGGGATTCTGTAGAATTCAATCCCTACTGCTCCCAAGACAGTTCAGTGGTAAAGGTTTTTCAGGGAAGCCTGCCAACTCAGTTACGTCATAGCCTCAATGGGACATGCGTTATCTGAATCTTAAAAATCTCTTGTCAGGGCAGTAAAACATTTTTAAGTTTTGTTGTTGTTGTTGTTAGAAGATAAACCCCTACTGGATTATAAAGAGCTTAAGAACAGTGGGGAGTTGGGTGGGAATCTACAGAGATGAGAGGGGGCTGCTCTATTAACAGTTCAGTGTTCTTCCCATTTTAGAAATGAATTTTTCTTTACTCAACTTAGTAATTTGAAACACTGCAATACGACGGAGGGTATGCCATTCGACCTAAGGCTAAGGAGCAGCAGCTGACTTGGCAAATGCCCAGCCCAAGACGTTTCTGATTTTGCAGTTATGTTTTTCTTGCAAGAAAATCTGAGATGTGAGGCCAAGCGGCGAGGCTTTAAATGGGTGCGGGAGCCAGTGCAGCTGGGGGTTGTTAACAACAATTGAAGGACAATATTTTAAAAAAGAAAAAAACCGAAAAACCCAGTGGTAGCTGAGGGCTTCTTTCTGGTTAGAAGAGGGAATTCATTTGGGTAGAAAAAACTTGCTTTCAACCTGGTGGGGAACCATTATTTTATTTAACTTCACTTAAACAGAATGTCACACGGATGATATTATAAGAGAGAGAAGTACTGGGAGAAGCATCATGCAAAGGGTAGCTCGTAGCTCTAATATTAACCAGTGAAGGTGGTTATTTAAGTCCCACTAGGAGGCAAAACTTGTTTTGGGACATAGGGTTGCCTCATATAGTGGAGGGTCACTAAGATTGAAGTAGGACTGCTTTTGGGCTATTTAATTCAAGAGGGATTCACTTGTTCCAAAATGTTAAATACAATTTTCTGGAAAGACTGGTATCTAAGATTATGCCTAAGTCCCCTCTCAATGTAATCAGCCTGTCAGTGTTAAGGAACACGTGTAGCTAAGGCCTCACCTACCCTATTCCCTGTCTTTGGAACCGCGTCACTGTATGGACTTTTCATATCGTGCTTACATGGTGCAGAGTGTTGGGAAATCACTTGGTAGAGAAGAATCCAGCCAAATCCCTGTGTTAACTTTTTTTTCACTTAACTTAGTTAGGAACTTGTTTTGGTGTGTTCTTAATGTTTCCTGATGGGGATCTTTCCATGGTGGATATTTTGGATAGACTTAGAAATCCCTGGGCTTTGTTCTTCTAAAAACACAAGCCTTTTAGAATCAGTGGCTTACGCTGTAAACAATTGCTGCTATGGAAGGAAAATGGTCATTACTGAAAGGCCAGGAGCTCCTATAAATGGAAATAAATGTGAGCCTGGCCACACCAAAGACTCCTAGCTAGCACTTTCACAGGTTGAGACGTGTCCTTCAGGCCCTTCATTTACCCTGCATGTTACCCGAATTCGTGGACCTGCATGTGATAGTTACACGTGGAAAAACCCTGGCCCTATTAAGTAGCATCTCCAAGATTTTTGGTATGATTAGAGTAGTTTTTAATACTGTATGGAACAGTTTTCAGTGTTTGGAGTAATTTTGTTCTCAAATTAGGAAACAAACCATAAACTACTCAGTCTATGAGGGTAAGAAATGCTACTCTTTTACTGAAATAGTAATTTTTCTCTATGTAAGTATATTTGAAAAAAATATGTATTACTCTTTGCTGGATTTTCATTATAAATAAAGACTTAACTACTGAACAATTTGACAGTTGTTTTGTGAGACAAACATTACCTTTGATACAAATTAATGTTTGCTACTCATTTAAAAACTTAGAATAATTAAAATATATACTTATTACATCAAATTTTGGTAATTCTTCATAGATAATGTAGATTAATGATGCAATGGAGATTCCAAGCAGCTTTTTAAGAAAGGGAAATAAAACAGGACTGTCTTACTTTTCTCTTGTTGCTAACACAAAATACTTGACACCCAAAATGAAGGAAGGAAAGGTTTATTTAGCTTATAGTTTGTGGAGGTTTCAGTCCTCCACAAGGAGGGCTCTGCTCCAAGGCAGAATTGCACAGGACAGAGGGCAACAGTTCATGGTGGCAGAAGATAGCAAAGCAACAGGAGCAGAAAGGAGGAGCAGCCAGAAGCAGCCTCTTTTCCTCCCTTACACTGTATGCAAACTACCCACCTCACCCCCCGGTGGGTTTAGGCCTCACACCCATAGTCCCAGCATTGGACCCTGAATCAATCATAAACTCTAAAAGCCTGCCCATGACTGCATGAGACTTGGGGGGGGGGACATCCGGACAGAAACCATAACAAGGACAAAATTCAGATATCTCAGAAGGGATGCTGTGGTGAAGATAGTTTTTAAAGCTAAATTGTCTTATAGATTAGTGTTTTTTCCCAAACTACATTGTCATGCTAATGAATTTTAAAGTCAATTTAGTGAATCACAAGCAGAATCTCCTAAATGAGTATGTTATAAAGACAGATCAGTACATCGCAAATAAAAGGGAAATGTTATTTTGTGAAATTTGTTAGAAATAAATATGTATATTAGGTGACTGTGAAGAGTGGATTTTTTTTTTCTTGATCATTTTGATATGGTTTTTGTTTAAACTATTCATGGTCAAAAAAATGAAAACCACTTAGTATAGATGGTCTCGTATCACCCACACAGAGTATCCTCATTTTGTTGTTTTGTTTCTTTTTAAATTAGGTATTTGTTATGCAGAATAGTGGGCTTCTTTGGCGTATTCATACGTGCATATAGCACACTTTGGTAATTCTCACCTCTCGCGTCCTCTCCTTACCTCCTGTCTCCCTAATAGTTTCTTTCTACTTTCATATTCTCTTCCCACCCTTTTTTAGATTCCACACGTGGAAGAAAACATACAGTATTTGTCTTTGTGAATCTGGCTTGTCTAGGATTAGTATGTGTTATGTACGCAGTATATCGTGTTTTCTGTACCTGTTGGTGTGCGCTTTGTTTCTGTAGCTTAGCTATTCTGAATGGTGCTGCAGTAAGCATGGGTATACAGGTGTCTCTGTATGTTGGCTTTAATTCTTTCAGTGGTACCCTGAGGAGTGGTATAGCTGCATCAAATTGCAGTTCTATTTTCAGTTTTTTAAGGAATCTCCATATGACTTCCATAGTATTTATAAATTTACATTCCCAACAGCAGCATTAAATGTTCCCCCCCAACACGCTCATCAGCATTTGTTTTGTTTGTTTGTTTTTGTTTTACTTTTCATAGTAGCCTTTCTGACTGGAATGAGATAGAATTTCAGTGTAATTTTGATTCGCATTTCCCTCAGAGCTAAAGATGTTGAGCATTTTTAATATACCTATTGGCTATTTGTACTTCTTTAAATGGGGGACTGTTTAGTTCATTTGCCTATTTATTGATTGGATTATTTGGGGTTTTTTGAGTTTTATTTTGTTTTAGTTCTTTATATTCTGTGAATGTTAATCTTTTAGAAGTGTAGTTGTCAGTGATTTTTTCCTGTTGTCAGTGATTTTTTCCTATCTGTAGGTTGTCTCTTCACTCTGTTTCCTTTGTATTTTCTGTGCTGTTGGAGCACTGCTCAGGAAGTTGTTACCTGTTGCCTATGTGTTGATGTGTTTCCCTTATGTTTTCTTCTAGTAGTTTTAAAGTTTCAGGATTATACTTAGGTCTATGATTTTTGAATAACCAGTTTTTGTTAAAGAGGCTATTTTTTTCTCCAGTGTATGGTTTTAGTTCCTTTATCAAAAACATGGTATAGCTGTGTGGGCTTGTTTCTGTGTTCTCTATTCCATTGGTCTACATATCTATCTATATGTCAGTATGATTTGGTTTTTTTCTATGGATGTGCAGTATATTTTGAAATTGGATATTGTGATGCCTCTAGCGTTGTTCTTTTTTACTCAGGGTTTTTTTTGTTTGTTTTTTTGGTTGTTCTGAGTTTTTTGTGCTTCAGTATGAATTTTAGAATTGTTTTTTCTAGTTTTATGAAAAAAATATCATTAGTATTTTGTTGGGGATTGCAATCATTGAGTCTGTTTGCTTTTGCTAATATGACCATTTTAACAATATTAGTTCTGGTGATCTGTGAACATCTCTGTATTTTCTAATGTCTTTAGTTTTTTTTATTTAGTACTCTAATTTTCATTGTACAAGTCTTTGACTTCCTTTAGGTTGACTCCTACTTGTATTTTTAAACTATTATGAATTGAATTGTCTTTCTGATTATTTCTCAGTAAGTTTATTATTCATGTATAGAAGAGCTACTACTTTTTGTATGTTGATTTTGAATCCTGCCGATTTGATAAATTTGTTTATCAGACTTAAAAGTCTTCTAGTGGACTTCTAGGATCTTCTCAGTAAAGGTTCATATTCTCTACAAAGAGGGCTAATTTGACAAGCCTTTGCCATTTGTATCCCTTTATTTCCTTTCCATGCCTAATTGCTCTAGCTAAAGTTAAGTGCTGTAGCGAACAGAAGTGGTAAAAGTGGATACCCCTGTTTTTTCCTGGTTTTAGGGGAAGTACTTTCACTTTTTCCCCATTCACTGTTAGCTGTGGGTTTGTCTCATTATAGCATTATTTATGCTGAGGTAAGATTCTTTTGTACCTCGTTACCTCAGGTCTTTTATCATGAAACAGTGTTGAATTTTATCACAGGTTCTTTCTGCATCTACTGAGTTGGCCGTGTGATAGTTATCCTTGAGTCTGTTTATGTGATGTATTACATTTATTGATGTGTATATTTTGAACCATCATACATCTCTGAGATGAAACTAGTTTGATCGTAGTGTATGATCTTTCTAATGTGTTGTCAAATTGTTTGCAAGAATTTTATTGAGAATTTTTGCACTTATTTCCTCATTTATTTTTAATTGTTCCATGGTATATATTCTATTAGCATACCATAGTTAACCTCATATATCTGTCTCCCAGTAAACAATGTGTTTCCAGCTTCTTGATAATTAAAACTGCTTCAGTGAATAGTCTTATATATATTTAATGCATGTCAGAGCATATCTGTAGAATAGGTACTTAGGAGTAAAATTGCTAGGTCAAAGGTCCATATGTAATTTTAATAAAAATGTTCAGTCTTCCTTCTTCCTAAATTTCACATTGGTTAATTTTTCTACTTGCCAAAATTTTTTATATCCCCATCAGTATTTTGAATATTTTCAGTCATTTGATGTTAGAATGGTGACATTTTTAAGTCTCTTGACGTGCACATTTCACTCTGAGATGAAACCAGTTTGATCATAATGTATGATCTTTTTAATGTGCTGTCAAATTATTTGCAAGAATTTATATTTTATAAATAATTTATAATATAAAACAATAAATAAATGATTATAAAATATATAATTGTAAGTTATTTTATAGATAAAGTCTTTATTGAGAATTTTTGCATTTATTTCTTCATCAGGGGAAGTGAAAAATGTGACCTTATGCCTTCTTATTTCAGCTTTTATACTGTTAATGTGTCCTTTGCATGGTTTATTTAGTGACATGTTTTCTACATTTTTTGCTTTTCGTTGATGATTTAATTGTTTAAAATAGCCCCTAAGCATAATGCTAAAGTGCTTCTACTGTTTCATTGTGCAAGAGGATGGTAGTGTCTCAGGAAATATGAAGGTAAGCGTCCCTCAGGCATGAGAGCCTCAGTGCCCTTGGCTGTGAATCTCTTGTTAATGAATGAATAATGTAGGACATCTAGCAAAAGGAAGAGGAGACTCAGTGATGTGTATGTGAGGCTGCTTGAGAAAGTGCACAAGCGCCTGCCTGGTGAGTGCAAGGTCCTGAGTTTGATTCCCAGTACCAAAAAAAAAAAAAACACACAGAAAGTGCTAAGGTAGTATCTCTACATGAAGATATGTAAAACATGAGAAAGCAGCTGAATTTGTGTATTTGTGAAATGAAGACCATTTTGGGAAGACAAAATAAAGCAAAACAAAAAACATTGTGGACAGTATTGTTGTTTTGAAAAAAGAGTTTTGAAAGCCTAAGAAATTTCAGGCATATCAACCTGGAGCCAAGAAAACGTTAAATCTTTCATGGCCAGCATTATATTATAAAGAATTAAATTTATTATTTATAAGAGCTACATATTAAAGAAGGGTTCTTTAAACAGATTATACATAGAATAGGGTTAATTATTGATGTTATTGAAAATGTTATGAGTAGAGACCCCCCCAAAACTTGTTACTGTATTCCTTCTAGGAACAATGGCTCAGTGTTTGCTAATTGTGCTTATCACAATCTTATAGAACATATCTGTCACAAACTATGAGACTGTATTTCTAAATAGCTGTGTTTGCGCCATCATTTTACATAGTGTTATATGACTACTGGTTTTCTTCACCCTGAGCTAATACAATATTTCAAAACTTTTGATGTATGAAACCTGACAGTTGAATAATGGTGTCTTATGATTTCAATTCATGTTTCTTTTACTATAAATAAGGTAGAGCAACTTTTCATGTGTTTCAAAGTCATCCATATTCCCTTATATTCTTTCTGCGTATTCTTTGGATATTTGTCATATTCTTATTGATTTGGAGCAGACTTTTATATATTGAGAATTAACCCTTTGTGTTACGAATTGCACATATTTCCCCAAATTTGTCATTCATTTCTTAACTTTTTCCCAACATGGCAAAAGAAAATACTATGTAGATAACACGTACATGTGTGCGTGCGCATGCACACCTGTTTGCAGAATCTCCTACACTCAAAGAACCATCAAAACAGATAAACAAAAATGATTGTTATCTCTGCTGATGAAATATCAGGGTAATAGGATGATAGAAGAACATAAGTTTAGAGTTGCAAGAATTCAGCTTGAATTCTAGTTTACGCACTTGCTAAGTGACCTAAGCCAGGCTATGTTCCTTCCTGAGACTCAGGTTCCCTGTCAAGACTTTGCTGAGTTCTACAGTGTAAGACAAAGTCTTTCCATGAGAGATTCTCAGTATTAGTTTATTTATCCCTGACTTTTTCTACCAGAAAATAATTTATTAAATTAAATTGCATTGTACAGGTATACAAAGTAATAAAATGATTTATTTTAAAAAACATCCTATAATATATAGACAAATCTTTCTGAATTTCTGAGTTTCACCTAAATTAATAACTGATCACTACATATGGATTTGAATTGTAGGTTTTGAAGATAATGTGTCAGTGCAATGTTTTGCTTGAGGGGTAGTGAATATCTGTGAAAACAATGAAAAACAAATTTCTACACATTGAATTACTTTAAGAATTCCTAAACTTGCTAGGTGTGATGGCAAATGCCTATAAACCCCCAGACTCTGGGAAGCTGAGGCAGGAGGATCACAAATTTTCATCCTTTGTTTCTATAATTATATTGAGTATATTTCTAAGACTTTTTATTGTTATTATTTGGTTGCTTTGATTATTTTTTCTAGCTAATTCTTGAACAATTGCCACTTTAATATTTGGAACAAAATGAGAAATAATATTTTCTAAACAGAGGCCTGGAAATGTAACTCAGTGGTAAAGTTTGTCTAGCATACACAAGGCCCTGAGTTCAAGCCCCAGTACACCCCCCCCAAAAAAAAGTCTCAGTAATTTCAAAATACCTTTTTATGGTTTGTATCTGAATGCCCTCCTAAAGCCTCATGCAGTCATGGGATGGGCTTCTAGAGCTTTTGATTGATTCACAGTCCAGTCCTGGGATTGTGGGTGTGTGTGCTACACCTACCCGGGGCAGGTAGCTTGCATACAATATAAGGGAGGGAAAGAGGCTCTGCTGCCCCTCCCTTTTCTGTCTCTTGCCACTTTTGGTGCCCCCCACCTCCTGAACTGTTGCTCCTCTACCATGCCAGCCTGCCTTGGAGACAGCTGATTATGGGCTGAAACTTCCACAAAAGGTGAGCAAAATAAACCTTTCCTTCCTTCATTTTGGACATCAGGTATGTTTAAGGAGAGAAGAGTAACAAGACATGCCTTAACTTTGTACTTGAATACAACTCACTGTCACTACTCTATGGGGAACTTTAGTAAGAGTTGAATGCCTTTACTCTATTAGGAATCTGAATATCCCAGACCTTGCTCTGGACTTCAAGATTCTTAAAGTTCAAAGCAGATGTGTGTGAAAAAAAATTTTAAAAACCATCTGGTGCAGAGAACTTGCTTCATTGCGTGATGCTGTTTTCCTGCACCGTCCGACGAGCGTGAGCTGAGCAGGTTGGCAGGTTTGATAACTAATTGAGGATGAGGGAATGAGCCATGTATCTGAGGAGCCCAGTTTTGGCCCTCAGTGCTTCTTTCTTCCCCACATGTCTGGCAAAGCCTTCAGAGTTTAGGACCGCTGATTCCGCAGTTGTGTCTCCACATAAACACTTGTCTTCAGGCATAATTAGCTCAGAGATATAAACAAATGAATGGCCAGGGACAGAGGGCTTAGTGTTCTGCAGTTTAGTTTGACTATCAGGGACTTTTGAAATATCAGCTAGAAAAGTACAGCAGGACCTTTAAAATGCCTTAACTTAGAATTTCAAAAGTATGTATTTTCTTGAAGTTGACAGTTTTGTCATATTCTTGTCTGTTTAAATTTTTCTTTTCATATCATTTTACATAATGTCACAATTACAGAAAAGCTGTATCTAGGGTACAGGGAGCACCGATGATTTCTTTCCCCAGATCTACCCATTGTTCTTCCTTGTTTCTCTCACCCTTTTTCCTTTGCAGAGAGGTGTGGCTGCGCGCGCACACACACACACACACACACACACACACACACACACACGCACGCACATTCAAATGTGCATTTTTTTTTTCTTGGTGTCAGGATACAGTAGAGATATCAGCCTCTCAATACTTCACTATGTATTTCTAAGAACAAGACCATTCTTTTAAAAATCACAACACAGATATAAAAATCCTAATATTTAATATTGATACAACATTATTGACTAAACATTTCCACTCATCAGCAGTTGTTTCAAAAATATTTGCCCATTGTAACATCTGCATCACTCTGGTCAAGGATAAAATCCAGGATGATATATTACATTTAGTATTATGTCTCTTTTAAACAGGAACAGTTTCTCAACTTTTTTTCACTTGACAATTTTGAAGAGTTCAAACGAATTATTGAGTGTTGCTACATCTGTTTGGTGTTTCTTCATTGAATTGTGGTTGGGCATTTTTTGTTAAGATTCTGCACCACAGAAGTGGTGTTGTGTCTGGTGTCTTATCAAAAGGTATAGTTTTGGTAAAATTAGCTCTGATAGTGTGGTTAAGTTGGAGTCCATTGTGGTTTCTTTTTTTTTTTTTTACATTGAACTTACACTTTTCCACTTTATATTTAATAAGACATTTGTGAAGAGGTACTTTGATACTGTAAGTACCTGATCCTTCTTCAGAGCTACACCTACTAGGTTTAGCAACCATGAGGATTTTCTGACTCTCTTATTTCTTCTTTATTAATTGGCTTTCTACTGCAAGGAAGAGCTTGACTTTCTGTCATTTTTCATTATTTGTTTGGGTTAATATGGACTCTTAGGTTCTTATTTTGTTCAGTGGTTACAATTCATCGCTCTCATTTATTTTGATAGACCCATATTTGGCCAGTGGGAGTCCTTTAGGCTGACCACTGAGTCTTTTTGATAAGTTTCTTTCATTCTTTGAGCATTTCCTTATTTTCTAGCACAAGATAGTCCAGATTCATCCTATGTTTTTTCTCTCATCTCTGAAGTCAGTATTTCTCTACAGAGTCTTGGTTCCTTTTCCAGAAGAATATTTAGAAACTCAGACCTGGGATGTGTGTGTGTGTGTGTGTGTGTGTGTGTGTGTGTGTGTATTTTGAAAGAAACTATGCTATGAAATATTATATATACTAATTCATTGTGTACAGTGTATATGCTTGTATGTGTTTAATGTTTAAGTTTCAAACAGAAGAGCATTTATTTAACATGTAATAATCATGAGTTTTGACAAGAAAGAAATACATTTTTCATTTCACAGTAAATGGGCATTACATAGTTTTGAGTACTAAATCATTTTGACATTTATGAAGGAGCAAATGGAAAGTGGGGAACTGAGTGTGTTAAATATAAAGCTATCTTTAACTGTTCTATTAAAAAAGCAAAGATTTATTTTCCATCTGTGATTTGAATGTGCCTATTTGTGTTCTCTTTCATGCAGTGGAATTTCTGTGGAGCCACACAACCGAGAGCATGTGTGTTGGATATATGTCAGCCCAGGATGGGAAAGCCAAGGTAAGCGGGAAAAACTGGGTCATAACCTGAAAACCTCATAGGCATTGCTTAAGCCTCATAGCCATTGCTTAAACTAAATTGATATGGATGAGCCTTTTCACCTCTGTTGGGTGATAATTTTCATATAAATCAGGTTGAGAGCAGTCAGTGATTCTAAAGAAAAACAGCAGATCTTTTTGCTTTAGATCACGGAGCAAGGGGAGTTAGCACTTTTTTCTTTTTTCATTTTGCACCTTTTTGCTCATCATTAATACTTGTACAAGAAGAACTAGAGATTGGGAAGAGAAGGTAAGAGTAAAGCTGATGAGCTGACATAGCTAGGTTATTGTGTAGGGAGTGTTGGAATAGATACAGGAACCTGAGGCAAGGTAAAATTAGCCCCTGGAAAGCACATCTACATGTTTGATGGCAGAGGTGACCAGCATGCTTGCAAGTAGAGTCTGGCTTATGTGTCAGTGTCTCTTGTCATGCACTGGCATCATGTCTCCAAGGGCAGAGTCAACAGTTTTGCCCCATGTGCCACATGCCTGTGGCATATGTCTCTCAGTGAATCACAACAATCACACAGGTATCCAGGCATCAATTCTTCTTACTTGGCTTCCCTGGACTCACGATAGTTAAGTCTAGGAGTAAAAATTAGAATATATAAGTTTTATTTTATATTGGCTCCATATTATTTTTTTTTCATAAAATTTTTCAAAATAACTGTGGTGTATGACATTTGCTTGGCATTAAAGTATCTAACTTATAAAGTTAGGTAGCCTTTTTTAAAAGGAAATTATTTACTTTACATATTTTAAAATACCAAGTAAGGAAACTTCTGGTACAAGCTGTCTGGTACAGATTGAATCATGAACAAATGAAGGATAAATGTCATTTTGGTCAATAACACTCTGTGTATGTGAGAATAGTCCTCTACGATTTACATTGCCTACTAAGATCATAGACATCTTATTTTTTGTAAGTATACTCTATGATGTTCATCCAGGGATGAAATTGCCTAACAAATGTATTCAGAATATACTGCAGTCATTGAGCAATACATGCCTGTAGTTCATTGTTTACTGTCATATAATACTTACCTGTATTGACAGCTTTACAGGACTTCTGTGAATACAGAATATTAGTATATTTGATTAGAAAAGAATTGACTTATATGTATAAAAATATTATTGAGACTTTCTCTGTTTTTTCTCACCTTTGCATGATAGAATATTTATATTGTATTACCAGACCTGTTTCATAAGAAAATGCATAAAGAGTGCTTTGTTTCATAATCTGGAGAAGGGAAATATAGTCATGCTTTTTAAAGGTGACTTCAGGGTTTAGAGAAGCACTGATAGAATTCCTGTGATGGTTTGAAACTATTTTTAATCTATGTTGTCTAGCCACATGTGACTGTTGAGTACTTGGAAAGTGACTGGCGTGACTCAACTGAATTTTAAACTTAATTTAAGTACCCATATGTAGCCAGTAGCTATTATAGTAAACAGTATAGGTTTAAAGAGTGAGTGGGCTACTAATTTCTAGTGGTTTATTGAAAGGAACAGTTAATGTTTAATAGTTTGATCAGTCTTACCCTCCTGTATCTGGTTATCTGAGTAACCGATTTGAAGATAACAATATGTAATACAACAACCATTGTTAATTTCCTATCACCTTGTTTGAAATTCTGTATCATTTTTATTATTTTATTGTTGTATGGTTTATGTCTATTACTTTGTTTTTGTTCTTTTCCCTTTAAAATAAAAAACAAAAGAATGAGTAGGAAAAAGGTCATTCAAATATTTTTAGAATGTTTTTTCTTATCAAGGAAAAAACAGTTGTCAAATATAAAACAGTCCTGATAAGCCACAACAATCATTGTACAAGAATGGGTCACATCCAGTTAAGTTTCTGTCATACTTTATATATTGATCCCAAATTAAGCTTGCCTTTTAACCAAAGCATATGTAAAAGAGAGGACTGAAGCCAGTCTGGTGGAGTATGGTCCTGTTATAAGGTTTTTGTTGTCACAAACATGTTGTAAATTTGTATGGAACTTCGTTGTCCTGCCGGTAGCTTGTGAAAGACACCTACTCATGTGGCGTGAAATCTGGGTAACAGAGAGGGGCCAGGCCAGCTCTGAGCCCAGAGATGTTCAGGCTCCAGCTCTGTTGCTTGACATCTGGTGGGTGTGCCTCTCATATGTTGGTGAATATTCTGGCTGGCAGTCTCGATTGGGCCAGCATCTGCAGCTGCTTCTCTAGCCTCATTTGCAAATTATGCTTTTGACCTTCCTTGTAGAGAGTTAATTCTACCCCCTTTCTCTCTTTGAACCTGACTACAGATGCTTTCCAGAAAAACAGAACAACAGCAACATTAATGCTTTGGCTGCTAAATTCTATTGATCAAAAATTTTTTTTCTTTCATCCTGAAGGCTAGAATGTTATTATATTGCCAGGAATACAAAGTAATAGATGAGGAACTTAGCTAAAAGGGAACGGTATTAAAACCTCTCTATTCCTTCTAATAGACCACTTCTGTGTCCTGCCTCCACATCTGGGGTTTTTAGCTTCTGTGAGAGAATTGTATTAGGTAACAGATCCACTTAACATGATGACTTGTTTGTGAATATATCTCCTGTAATACAGAGAGCCATGATAGCAAAATGAATAAGGAAGCATCTTTAAGCCATTTTTAATATAAAAACTAGTTTTTAGTTTTAAAATGATTTTGCTGTATACAGCACAGCCTTTTTTTAAAAAAGGAAATTATTTACTTTACATATGTGGAAATACCAAGTAAGGAAACTTCTGGTAGAAGCCATCTGGTACAGATTGAATCATGAACAAAAAAAGGGTAAATGACATTTTGGTCAATAATGCTGGGTGTATATGAGTAGCTCTGTAAGGTTTATGTTGCTTGCTGATATCATAGATACCTTATTATGTATAAATACATTCTATGCTCTTCATTTAGGGGTGAAATTGCCAAAGTACCAACAAATTGCCAATTGTTCATTCAGGAGTAAAATAACACAAAGTACTCAGAATTTCTGAAAACTCTTTTTCCTTGGTACCAAACTGGAACATTGAACCCTCCCTGAAAATTTGAACATTTTATATAAGCTAACTTTTTAATTCAAGTAAAAACTTTGAATTAAAGCTCACCTTAAAACGATACTGCTCAGAAAAGTCTGGATAACAATATTGTCGTGACCAGAAAGCCATGTATAATACGAATAGAACTAGGTTCTTCTATAAATTTCTTATTTAAAAAAGAATGTCCTTTAGTAGACTCTATAAGTACAGAGTCATGTGTAGTCATATTAACTTGGGGAGATTTTTAAACAATGCAAAGAATCCTTTCTGCTAACAAATAAAAGAATGTTCTTACAATTCTTTAATTTCTAATTTAATTTAATTTTAAAACCCTTCTATAGTATGAAGAGGGTTTTTATGGAATCAAATCTAGGGTATTGATACTAGTTGAACTTAAAAGCCATGTTGCTCAAATTCTAATCCTATAGCATACACTTAATGAACAGTTTAGTGAGTACCCAGTGTTCATTAACTACTGTAATAAAATAGATATTTAAAATAGTATAGAACTACCACAAGGGAAACACTTCCAAGAACCAACAACTGGGAGCTCATCTTACTGAAAAGTTTTTGCGTATCTAAAGACATCACCAGCAGAGTGAAAAGAAAACCCACAAATTGGGAAAAAGTCCTAACTGGCTGTCCTTCGGACGAAGGTATTCTATCTAGAACATACAAAGAATTAAAAAACATGAACCTCTCCAGATTCAAAGACCCAATCCAGAAATGGACATCTGAGATGAATACAGACTTCTCAGATAAAGAAATAGAAATGGCAAGTAAATATATGAGAAAATGTTCTACATAATTAGTCATTCAAGAAATGCAAATTAAAAGAATATTGAGATTTCATCTCACCCCAGTAAGAATGGCTGGCATTATGAAATCAACCAATAACAAATGCTGGCAAGGCTGTAGAGAAATAGGAATTATCCACTGCTGGTGGGAATGCAGACTGGTGAAACCACTGTGGAAATCGGTTTGGAGATTCCTCAGTAAATTAGGTCTAAAAGTCCCATTCAACCCAGCTATTCCCCTTCTGGGTATTTTCCCAGAAGATCTGAAAACATCATACCACAACAATATATGTGCACCCATGTTTATAGCAATGCAATTTGTAATAGCTAAATTGTGGAGGCAACCCAAATGTCCATCCACTGGGGACTGGATTAAAACACTGGCATTTTTATATAATGGAATATTACTCAGCTATAAAGAAAGACAATCTTGAGGCTTTTATAAGGAAATAGTCACAACTAGAGTTCATATTCATAAGTGAAATAAATCAGAGGTGTATGCGTAAGCAGCATACTGTATCACTGGTGTAGGAACCTGAAGTGTGAATGTAAATTAGGAGATATGATAAACAGAGTGAAATGAAAGGAAACTGCTCAAAAGTAGGGAGCAGCTGGGATGGGGGAGGGAGAAAAGGAAGAAGGGGATAATTATGTATGTATGTATGTATGTATGTATGTGCAGCATAGCTAACATAGTCGTACTACTGACTTACGTTGCTTTATTGTAAGGAACAGTTAAGTAGAAAGGAGCTCGACTCCCATCACTTCTGTTCAGTATTTTACTGGAATCCCTAGCGAGTACGGTAAGGCAACTAAAAGGAGTAAGAGACAAAAATTGGAAAAGAAGTAATAAAAACTATATTATTCTCAGATGGCATATAGTGAATCTAACAGTGATGTACAAGACCTCCCCCCTGAAAACTGCAAAACCTTGCTAAGAGAATGAAAAAAATCTAAAGTGGAGAAATGTACCTTGTTCATGGATTGAAAAAAACAGTGATGTCAAGATAGCCATTCTTTCCAGATTTACACATAGAATCAAAGCAATCTCAACCACATTCCTAGCAGTTTTCTTAAAATAAGATTTTTGATGGTCTAGTTTTAAAGTTTATATGGAAATTGAAAGAACTTTGAATGGAAAAAGCAACTTTAAAAAAGATGAAAGTTAGAGGACATATCTGATGGACTTTTCTCATTCCCCATAAGCCTACCACAGTCAAAGCAATATTCCCTGATCACAGAGACAACCCTGAACTCGATGTATCAGAAGCTCCAAGGTCAGCAAGAGCACCAACTCAGATTTTTAAGCATCTCAAGGGAAGAAAAATACTGGGTTTGAGAATGCAGCAGTCCCCCTCTCCCAACACGGGAAATTATCAATATAGTATCTCAAAATACTATGAGAACTCATGTCTCTCAGAGAAATAGCGTTGGTCCAATGTGGAGGTCCAGAGTAATCACTGACAGCGTGGATGGTGTTTGTCATCAGAGGAAAGAATTGTCTTTACTATAAAGACTTCCATAATGACAAATAAGTTGTATACTCAACAACTTTAATTACATATTAATTGAAAAAGAATGGATCTTAATGTATGTCTTGGTTAGCTTTTTCACAAGCATACCTAAGTGTTTCATGTACTTGAATTAGAGGATTATATACACTTGAAACTTAGCATATTATTCTCTATGTTCCCTCAACATTTTGTAAAAGATATTTTTATTAGTGTGTATTAATTTTACAAACTATTGGGTTTCAGTGTGGTATTTTCATATATACATATAACATATTTTGATTATATTTGAATTACTTATTACCTCTGACACCCTTCCCCACTACCCTTACTTACCCTCTTCTTCCTCCCACTTCCTTCTCCTTAGCTAGTAATAGTCTTCTGTTTTCCTATCATCTTTTTTTGGATTCCACATACTAGGAAAAACATGTGACACTTGTCTGTCTGAGTCTTGCGTATTTTACTTAACATAATGTTCTTCAGTTCTGTCCTCTTCCCTGCAAATGACATAATTTTCTTCTTTCAATGATTAATACTTTATTGTGTGTGTATGTGTGTGCACAGTCATGTGTGTGCCACATTGTCCGTCTATCTTGATATTTATCAAGCATTACCAGTATTAAACTATTAAAAACATATAATTTCTAGTAACTATTATGGGTTTCCCATAATTTCACTTTGTTTTAGTTTGTTTAGGGATGAAAGACTTTATCACACAAAATTGCTGGTGTTTTTTTGTTTTTGTTTTTGTTTTTTGCAGTACCGGAGATCAAACTCAGGACCTTGCGCTTGCCAAGCAGGCACTTGTTCCACTGAGCTATATCCCCAGCCCCTAAAATTGCTGTTTTAAGGAAATGATTTTTCTGAAACTGAATGAGAATCGGTGAAACTATTAATAGCACAGTTATTTATTCCTAATTCTCTTTTCTAATTTATAGGGTCTTTGCAAAGTAACTTGCTTAATAAGTGCTCCCTACTCCTAAACATAAGAAAATAACTAAAGTAAGACAGATAACTTTGTGGTATTGAGGCCGTGAAGACAGTAAGACTATTTGTAATGTACATTTAGAAAATAGAAGGTCAAAATGAGTATAGAATGGGGATAAATGCTTGACTACATGGGTTTTTTCATTATATATGTAGTGTTATGTGTGTGTGTGTGTGTGTGTGTGTGTGTGTGTGTGTGTGGTGTAGGGGACTGAACCCAAGACCTCATGCATACTAGACAAGGCCTGTGCTAATGAACTGCACTATCACCCCAGAAATCTTCATGACCATTAGTTTTCTCAGACTAAATGCCTAAAGGCCTCATAAAGCCATCCTAAATATTTACCTAAATAAAGCAGTTTATAAAACTTGAATGAGGGCTTCCTGTAATCTAAGGTAAAGCCCCAAGATAACTTCCAGAATTAAATAAATTCTTTTCTGAACCTTAGAAAACAAAAACATTATGTTTCATGAATGAAACCCGTGTAGAATTGTACATGGAGAGTTATTCCATTTATATGAAGTTCTGGCAAAACTGAAGTATAGTTAACAGAAATCCAAGAATTCTCAACAAGGGGGCCTAAGGTAATTTGAGGAATAGTAGAAATGTTCTGTATGAAAATTTTTCTCTTTATAATTTTGGTTTTGTGAGTATACACATTGTCAGAAGTCATCAAACCCTTTATTTAACATCTGTGCATTTTATTATGTGTAAATTATGCCTCTACTTTTAAAAGTCTGAAATATTTTTTTTTTTTTTTTTTTTTGCGGTACTGGGGATCGAACTCAGGACCCTGCGCTTGCTAGGCAGGCGCTTATTCCACTGAGCTATATCCCCAGCCGAAAAAATGGTATTAACAGGACCAAACATACTGAAGGTGTGGAATGATTGAAAGAATGAGCTTTGGATGTGGATTTTGATCCCACAGTCCGTGCCTTATAACCTGTGACGGCTATAACTCTGATCCCTGCTTATCTTTGAAGAGAAAATACTACTGGTATTTGGATAACATGCTGAAACTAAACTGAATAATGTAAGCAAATCCCATGTGATAGATGCTGCATAGATTATGGTGGGGGGGGTGGTGATTTTAATGGTGGTGGATGGTAGAAGTGGTGAAGAATCTGTCTGGGACCTTACGGGTACAGCTCCCTGGGCCTCATTTACCCTGGAATTGTGCTCTCAAGTGTGCCATTTACCTCGACTATAGTAAACAATACTGGGAAGCTAACAAAAGACTGCAGAAAACTGAATACATGAAAAACAAACTGTAAGAGAGAACTTTCTTCCCCCTCAAGTTAATTTCTAACAGTAGTTAGTAATTTTATTTTGGCCTAATTGGTCTTACGCCATCAGTTTCTTCTGGATAACTCATATGATGTTGCTCCATAAGCACTGATGGAGCTATGTGGTCCAATAAAATCACGTGAATTTATTAGTGCTCAAGAATTTATTGGACAATATTTTAGATTTATCAAGAGCCACCTGATACAGCTTGGCTTTCACCTAAAGCAAATTATTAAGTACTGTTGATAATGAAGTCCTCATGTTACCCAGCAACACAGTTTCTGATCTCTGGCAAGAAGTCAACTGCCTCAGGATGGTAGGGTAGGTGCCACCAAAAAGTTATTTGCTAAGGAAACATCCCAGACAGCTAAATTTGGCAAGTGTACTTACAGACCACAAAGAAACGTGGCTAATCAGTGATTTCACTTGTACCTTTTAAGTTTGCCTAGAATTTCAACTGTAGATAATTGTGTTTCTTTTTCACGTTCTTAAGGCTGCCAGTAGGATCTGTTGGGTCTGGTTAGAAAGTCCTTTAGACAAACAGAAGATTGCAGAAAATTGAGTACGTGAAAAACAAACCATAAGACAGAACTTTCCTCTGCCTCAATTTAATTTCTGAATGTAGTTGCTAACTTTATTTTGGCCCAATTAGTCTTACACATCAGTTTCTCCCAAATGATTCATCCAACACTGCTCCAAGGCAATAAATGGAATAACCACAAAGAGGGGATTCACCATATTGGCAAGAATCTCAATCTCAGAAGTATAAGCTGTACTTATTCAAATAATCTCATTTTAATATGGTATATAGTTAGATCTACACAAAGATAAATGTCTATTGCTTGGACTTGTAGGCTTTCCCATATTATTTGAAAGGAAATGAATCAATTTTTTTTGTTATGGTAGCATGAAATAATGTAAACAGTTTCTGTACCTTTCCACAGTTACATAGTTATCAGTCATAGCTGTGAGTTTTACATTAGGATATCTCTTGGTTACTTTCTAGTGCTCAATATTTGGGGCAAATCTGTGCCTTTCCAGGTAAACATGTGCCTGCTGTTGGCCCACAGGACATAACCAGGATATACATGTAAACAAGACAAGTGTGCTTCAGAATGATTGACTTTATTACCCCACAGGCTGTGAGTAATGACTGCATAGTCCATATAGACAAATGATAAAAGGAATGTTCTTTGTTTTTTTTATATCAAGACAAAAAAGGCTAGAATCTTCATCATATCATTCTTAATTTGTGCTAACTTCCTAACTTGAAACAAGCTATTGGTTTCTGTAATTGTAAATATTTAGGATCCCCTTTTGATCTTGTGATATAAAAACTTGTGTTGCATTATTTCATTTAAATAGGTAAGTCATAAGAATAGAATGTTCTAAGAATACAGTATATGTGAAAGTACTGATGACCACATAGGGCCTAGCACATAGTAGCCATTTGATGGATACCTCTTTAATAAGTGATTCCATGTTGAGCTTTAGGATGGAACTTTAGGTCAAAGATAGTTGTTTAGACAAGATTTTGTCCCCACTGTCCTTCCCTCCCAGTAGCATCTATATTTGAGGCTAAAAGCTGGATTAATCAAACCAGCTTTATAATAAAAAAACATAAAATTTTTAAATTCACACGAAATACTATATGTTACATAGACCATTCATATGAGATTTACCCATTTTTAATTTATATAAAAATATGATTTCTTAGCTTTCTGTAAGAGCAGAAAGTTTGATACCACTTCTATGTGGCAGAAATTGGTTGGAACCCATGTGGTAGCCATTCTCTTTGGTGAGCTCTAGGCACTTTGACACTCTTATTGCTAGCCTGCTATACTTCTAAATGCCTTGGTGTTCAAATTTATGGCATTAAGTGTGATTATGGCATTTAATCCCTAAACCAAGAGATTTGAGCCCTAAACCAAGTCTACCTGCTTAATACATTTTCATTCCAGTATCATTCACTGAAAAGTTTTTTCATTTTTATATTTTTTATTAGTATATGTTTGTGCTATGTAATTAATATGTTCATCGTGGGGAGTTGGTAGGTATACTTATCACATCTTAATCCTTTATACTTCCCCTTCCCTCCCTTCCCTCTCCCCTCTCCATCCCTAAAAGATCTGCCTCTGCTGGTATCTATCTTTTATTTTTGGAATATAATTTGGTCTTTTTAAAAGTCTATGAGTGTCCATTCTGTTTAATCCTGAAGATTAAAATTCTTTCATGACATTGCATATAGTTGTATATGATTTTTATGTCCTATTCATGAAGCAGTACTGTAAATTGGTGAAAACTCAACATTTTAGTATTAAGTAATTGAGACATTTGACCAAGGCTGAGCTATTCTATTTACATTCTTTTCAAATACTTCTGGATGCAATAAATGATAGGTACCAAAAATTTACTTTTTATGTTCTTGAGATGTCATCACTGTGCTGTGTATGTTTGGATTGTACTGTCTGCTGCAGTATTGAAAGAGTAAAAGGAAACTTCATTTAGTATGAGCATTATATTAACAACTTGCTGTTAGGAGATACTCAAAGTAATTGGAAACAGCTTTTCCTTAATTTGAAATAGAAAGGTAATATTATTTTAAATGTATCTTTTATAGTCCCCAACTTCTGTCACTAAGATGGTGGTTCTTAGTGATACAACATTTTAAACAATACAGGCATGGGAAAATAAGTACAAAAGTCTCAAATAGGAGTGTGCCTGGTATGTTGGTGAAGCTAGTGTTAGTGGGTTAGAGTAAGGAAGGGATGCAGGACCAGATCATGTAGTTTCTTATTGGGCATTGCCAGGATTTTGGCTTTTCCTTTGAGATGAGAGCCAGAGGAATGACGTGACATACATTTTAAGAGAACATTCTATCGATATCTTCGAAGTGTGTGCTCAGGATAACACATACATACAAGATTGATCGAATAACCAGTCATCAATTATTCCTTAGCATTAATTGATATAATACACTAGTAGAACCATGTTAGTTAGCCCTCCTGCACATATGTATATACATATATAGATACATACATTTTTGCCTCTTTCTTTTCTCCTTTCCTTCGTCCCATCTGTTATTTGTTTTTGAACAGATTACCTTCATGTCTCTTAGTTTATATTCCCACCTTCAGGTTCTTATACCAATGATACAATACGTTGCCTGCACATGTACCGATGATTTATTTCACTTATGAGTATGGACTCCAGTTTTGACCACTTGCCTACAAAGTCCCCAAAACTGTCTTTCTTTATAGCTGAATAATATTCCATTATATAAAAATGCCACAATTTTTTAATCCAGTCTTCTGTGGATGGACACTTGGGTTGCTTCCACATTTTAGCTATTACAAATTGTGCTGCTATAAACATGGGTG